>JASSUY010037413.1:0-40795 GCA_032466535.1 Forpus xanthops
ACATGGAACTGTTGGAACAAGTGCAGAGGAGGGCCACGAGGATGATGAGGGGACTGGAGCACCTCCCCTATGAAGATGGGATGGTAGAGTTGTGGCTGTTCAGCCTGGAGAAGAGAAGGCTGTGAGGAGACCTCATAGCAGCCTTCCAGTATCTGAAGGTGCCTATAGGGATGCTGGGGAGGGCCTCTTCATGAGGGACTGTAGTGAGAGGACAAGGAGTAATGGTTTCAAACTTAAACAGGGGAAGTTTAGATTGGATCTGAGGAAGAAATCTTTTACTGTAAGGGTGGTGAGGCACTGGAATGGGTTGGACAGGGCCTTGGGTGGCATGGTTTAGTGTGAGGTGTCCCTGCCCCTTGCAGGGGGGTTGGAACTAGATGATCTTAAGGTCCTTTCCAACCCTGACTATTCTATGATTCTATGATTCTATGATTCTATGGTGAGCCTGAGGAGAGTAACTTTTGTTGGTTTTTAGGATGAAAGGAGAAGCTAATTTCTGTGATACAAGGGGATAAGACAGCAAATTTCTATCACAGAACCAAACCACTGCTTCCTACTACTAAAACACTGTTTCTACTGCATTTTAACAGAATACTGTACTTTGCATTTTTCTTATCTTTTAACACTCTGCATTCCTGTGCCCTGAAGAGAGAGCAATGAGAAATGTGGATGGTGGCAGGCTTAAGAATTGTTTTGTTCTTAAATCCCCACTATTTTTCAGTAGGATTTCAGAAATCTCCACTGTATTTTAATTTGGTTTGTCAAATTACCATAAATGAGGTAAGAAACTAATTTAAACACAGCAAGTGTAGTGGAGAATCCAATTTTCAGAAATCAGTGGCAATGTAATTGAAGTCATTAAGTGCTGACTTTGGTAATTAAGAATTGTTTTTTGACGTTTCAGGTTTGTGTTGCTAGTCATCTGTGGAGAGGGTAGAAAAACATTTTGCTTGCTGTGAAACTACTCCCTTCCCTGTACCCATGTGGCTGAAGGCATGAACACTGCCTAGCGGCTCAGGTGAACCTGCAGCGTCTGAGATCTACTTGCTCTGATCCCAAGCTCCTTATCCCTCCCTGTGCTCAGGAGAGGACATATGGGAGCATGTTTTGGGGCCATCCTGTGTGCTGAGGCCCCTGCTTGGGGCTGTGTGTGAGACTGACACTGCCTCTGGCAGGCAACCTCTTATGCTGGGGCATGAAGGTGCCCCTGGGGTTGTACCCTGTGCCAGGATACCCTCAGGGTGGAAAAATATGGTTGTAGTTGACCAAGCATGGGCTTCAGTGGCTCCATGTCTGGTCTTGGCCAGGGAGGGCAATTTGCACCTGGGTCTTCTCTGGTCCAGAGGACTGCCGACATAGGAGCTGGACCAGTGCAGGAGCTGCTCTGTCTCAAAATAGGACATGCCCATGCTCAGACAAGGTTTTGGTAGCATGATGAACAGCTACCAAGAGGCATTGCTTCATTGATGGATTATACCATGCAGTGTCGTGTCACAGAATGCAGAGCAAAAGGAAGTCCTTTATGATAATGTTCAGGAGAAGGATTTATCTAAGCCAAAGATGGATGCCTGGCTCCGTAACCTATCATCCTTTCAAACTTTGATCTTGGATTGCAGGTCCATCTTGATAAAATAACTGGATCTCCCTGCAGACTTAAAAGTGCTGTTAAAATTATTCATAAAAGAAATCAGTGGTGCAAGTGCATTCTCATCACTCCCTGTTTGTAAAATTATCTGTAAGAAGTTGGGATGTTATGCATTTTTAACTCCTGCAGTTCAGCCAAGATGCTCAGCATGCTTTTGTTATGATAATGGAGAAACCATAAAAAAACCCTGACATGCTGATAGTTATCATCATATAAACCAAGCCTTATGTTTACTTTCCTATTAAAAATGCTAATTTTCCAGAGCAATGACATTCACAAGGGGGGTTTTCTTTCATTTTGTTGTTTTCCAAACCCCTAGATAATGCCGTTACTTGGGCCTCCAGCATGGAAGCTGATGTGATAGTTTTTGTACTTTTGAGCTTTCACACCCACAAACAAATCCATTGGCAGCTGAGATCTCTTGCTCTGTGTTTGAGTTTGTAATTATCTTCTGGCCCAGCAGTAGCCAGAGCTTGGCCAGGAAGTGGCTTAGAATGTTTCTTTTTAAACCTTAGCCGCACTGATTTCTGAGGTGTGTGGAAACCACCAGCAGTCTAAACATTTGTTTTAATCAGAAATCCCCTTTCTGCAGTCACAGTGTTTTTCACAGTGCCTTGCAAAATCGCATTGCCCTTACCTTCCCAGGGGTTCTGACCTTTACAGCTAAATGGGCAATTTCTTATGCACTTGATCATGTTTGTGCTTGATATGGGGCATCCTCTGAAGAGGGTGAGCCACTCTTTGGAGCTGGGCACCTGAGAGGTTGGGCAGCTGAGGATGGGCTCCCTGGGGGGAGTGCTCAGGGGAGCAGCCTCTACCACCCAGCCACGTTCAGAGGAAATAATTGTGGCGTCCCTCCACTGTCCCTTTGCAGCTGTGTGGTTTTCTGGATGACAGACTTGGAATACCTGGCAGTAGCTGAACGTGGTGTGACAAAAGTCAGAGAAGCACGTTAAATAGCTAGAACAGGTTGGAGAAATCAAGCTGAGTTTTCCTGACCAAACTGGCTAGAAAGGGCTGTCTCTTTGCTGCCTTGCCTTCCATACACCCAGCAAGCAACGCTTGTGTTTGGTGATGAGGGGGTTCCAGGCTGGGGTGTGAGCTGGGCTTTCTGTAGGTTGCTGTCCCTGTCTGACAGGCACTGGGCACCCAACTAAGCTCCTGCTTGCAGCTGCAGATTAGGGGAGTAATGAGGATACACTTTGCTTTAGGCATGACTTCTTTCTTGTTGCTTTTCCATTCCCTGTTTCCTTTTGTTTTATTTCTTTAGACAGCCTGTGTTACTGCCTAATTGGATTACTATGTCACTTTCCGACTGACTATGGGCTGTACGGGACTGGGATCAGTTCCTGAGGCTTAGCAGTTTGGGAATCTAATGTAGGCTGGCAGTCTACAAAGCCACTACAGTCCCATGAAGCCTCAGTGGGAAATGGCATTTCCTGCTTAACTCCACAATGGCCACGTAAAGGAGCAGATCCGTTGCTTCATTTCCCCTGACTTTCTAGTTTTAGAGAGGAAAAGTTAAGAAATTCTTTGCTTTTGAGTGTGCTGTGTGGTTCCTAGCCTGCGCGGAGGCCTAGCTGCCTTCTGGGAAACAAACACATTGAAATGGAAAACCTTGAATATGGTTCAGGTGTTTGCATATTAGAGATGAACAGCTCTTACTTAAAAAGTGTGCTCTGTATCTTAAACAAAATACCTCCTTGCCGTTTCCATGGCAAGCTCTCCTTCATAATTGAATAACAGTCATAAATGGTTACATAAAGCACAAGGAAAACGCGGCACCGTAGCTGAAGGCTGCACTTGTCAGCTCTGTGTTTGCTCTTTGCGCAGGGGAGCGTGCTGGTACCTGAAGGTGAGGCTTGACCCTGTGCGCAGCCATTTGGTACATCAGCCCTGCACCCTGATTGCTGGAGCCCAGTTCCCTGGAGAGGCTTCTTGTGGTTGTGCCAGAGCATCTCCACAGCTCGTCTCCAGACCCTTCTGCTAAGGAGAAGACAACTGGAGGAAATGTGAAGGCCAAAATTTGTTAATGGGACTACACAGATTAAAACACAGACCTTCTCTTTCAAGGTACCTCTCTGCAGTAGTACTGTCAAACTCAGTCTTTCTGGAGCTGCTATATTCACCTAGAAGCTGTTAGACCTTTGAAAAAACAAGAGATCTTGCCAAGGTGAGTACACGTGTCTGCCCATGTTTTTAAAACTTCCTTTTATTTAATTCTGTGACTGAAGTGTTTTCAAGAAAGAAAAGAATAAAGCTTTGCTATTTCTGGGACAAGAGCTTCTGTGCTGTTCTGCCTCTTAAGATTTTACAGTCAAGTGTGTGGGTGTCTGTTGTGTCCCCATCCTGTTGTTGTCCCCCCTGCCCATTTCTGTGCCTCTTTAATTATGAGGGTTTGAGTCTCGCTTGCTTAAAATTTGTCACATGGACCCAGCGCCTGTTAAAACCCACAGCAAAAAAAACACCACAAAAAAACCCAACCTTGGAAAACCCCAGGTGTGAGGTACGCCTCAAGGTTTTGATGAGAAGCTGGGCAAAGCTGTATTCCCACTGGTGGAGGTCCTTGCAAGGAGAGGATGTCTCCTCCTAAGCAAGAGGATTCCCATCTCTTGCACCTGGTACATGCATCACTGACCTGTGCTGTGGGCTGTTCTGCCTGCACCCTACTCTCCTGCCTGGTGTAGGTCCCTGTCAGTGAGAATCCCCAACATTGCCAGTGGGTTTCTCAACTAGAGGCAGAGGTCCCAGGGGTATGGTGGTAGGCTGGGAGGACAGGGCAGAGCTGCCAGGCTTAGCTGTGTGTATGACATGCAGCCAGCCATGTGTGCAGTGCCCTTGCTGCCCTGACCTTGCCTGTCGCTGCGTGGGATGCTGACTCCCGAATTTTCACCTGTGGGCCCTGAGGTGGGTGTGGATGCTGTGCTCTGGGTTTATCACTTCCAGAAGCACTGCACATGCAGGTGGGTGATGCCAAAGTATTCCCTGTGTCCACACACTTTTCATGTTGGATTGGCAGCACGTCCAGGGGCATTATGTCACCTTGGAAAGACTGCATGTGATTGAGTACTTGTGGCTGTTGTTTTGCTGCTTCTCCCTCCCCGTAGCACTGTTGATTTGCAGGCAGTGGCTGCTTCTCCAGCCCTGTGCTGTTGGCGCTTCCCAATTGCTGCACATATGGTGTGTGAAACTACACGGCGCTTGTCGGCCTGCGTGGCACTGGCAGTGGCAGTGCCAGCTAGCAGCAGAGTGGCAGACTGAACTCTGCATCTTCTCCTCTCCTCCGGAGGGAGGGGGTGAGAGTTTTTGTTCTTTTGTTCATCTGAGTTCATCATATTGGAAATAAGCCCACTGCCTGTGTGCGGAGGGGAGAGGAAGGAATACAGGGAGGTGACAACAAAGCTGTCATCTTGCTTTGCTCCATCCAGGGAGCAAGACTCAGTGGGGTTTCCTAATTTCCGCTTCAGCAGTGAGTGCAAATTGCCCTCATACTGACAAATTGGGCCTGAGCATCTTGATGGGAAGCCTGTGACACTGATGACTCCATGCAGTGTGTCTGTGTGCCTTGGGTTGCTGGTGAGCTGGCCCTCTGATGGAGGATTTGGGATTCTCCCATGGCTGTCACTGGTCCCTGTGCCCCTTCAGGTGTGTGTGCTTGGTCCCACTCCTGCACTCTGGTAAGGTGAAGGTGTCTCTTGATGGTCTTCCTCTTCTTAAGGTGGCTGGTCCCTACATGTGACAGCAGGGGCTGGGTTGGGAGGGAAGTGTGAAGTAAGAGGTTTGCAGCCTTGGAGTTGCTGTGTAATCATCACCCCTTCTTTTTGTGGAGGAAGAAGAGGAGGGAGGTGGGGAAGGAGGATGGATGGTTTTGCCTCCATCCATCTTGTGGCCAGTTGTGGTCCTTCCGCAGTACTGCATGTCCCTGGGGCACCAACATCCCCCATGGCAGAAAGTGGCCCTGGGGCTGTCTGGGGACTCTGGAGGATGTGACCGTGTCAGCTCTTAGCTGTGGCATTTTCTGTGCAGCTTCAAAGCGTGAAGGCCTTGTTTGTTTCTGATGAAAGCTGAAGCCCTGCTGAAAAAGGAGCATCTTCTGAGAATGCTCCTGAGTCTGGACATGTCTGAGAGGGACTGGTTCCTCCACCCCTCACCCTTTTCTGATTTTCCCTTGGGTTTATGCTAACTGTGAAGCCGCTAATGTAAAATGAAGGCATGGAAATTTCATATTGTAGCAATTAATCAGCCCTCCCTAATACTTTCCAGTTGTAAATTGCCAGCGCTAACAGATGCATGCTGTTGCAGTCGAGCAACTGATCCTGCCAGGGACCAAAGGTGGGCTATGTTTGGTTGGATACGCGTCCTAGGAAGCCATAGCGCACCCCTACGCAAGTGTATTGCTCTGATTAGTTTAACAGAAAGTTTCCAGTTATTAGTTAAACACGTTTCTAGTAATTTCTTTTCCCTCCTGTACTTAAGTGAAACTAAAATAGAAAAGGTGCTACTCTGTCACGGGACAGCCAGTTGCGAGCTTTGGCTCTGTCCCTGCAGTGTGTCAGTAAATTCCTGTTTGATTTTGGTTAGGCGTAGGATTATTTTTGCTGTGGGCCATAAACACAGATCTCCTTGTCAGGGATTTAGGGGAAAAAAAAGAAAGAGTCCCAAGGAATTTTCCCTTTAACAATGTCTTGTTGCACAGAAGCGGGATTTCTTGCCCTCTGGCATCCCCAAGTCAGAGACCTCCGAGTAGCAGAGGTCAGGGTTTGGGGAGGGAGGGGGGACATTGATTCAGGCTACACCCCGCTGATGTGACTTGTCAAGTGTAATCTGTACAAAGCGATGCTGTTCCCATCTGCCCTGTGCCTGCTGGATGTAGCTGGCTGGTGCGTTTTGATTAAAACGTTGCAAGGAAGGGAAAATGAGGAAAAGACTAAGCGCATTTCCTATCTTAGATTTTTAGGAGACACTTAAGGGAGTACACTTGGATGAGTAAGGGCAGAGGCGAATTGCAAAAAGCACTTACTAAACTTGTCTGGGGATTTCAGCCCTGTAGTTTGGAGCATGAAAGCTGGGCTTTTCTCTAAGAAACAGCAATAAAAGCTGACAAGCCTAAAGACCCAGATTAATTTAGAAACCCTGTAGCTGGGGGAGGAAGGGTGGAAGCAGAAGTGCAGCTACTCAGACTGACCTTTCCATCACCTCCACTGCTCTTCCAAAACGACATGTGTCATCCAAGCTCTGGTAGAACTGCAAGGTCCCCCAGCTGACACAGGGCAGGTTGTACCTCAAACACAGGGTTTCTCAAATGCTCCCCAAATGGCACTTGGCCTCCACGTGCTGGCATGGGCTGATGCTGTCTGTTAGTCTGGCCGATCGGCGAGGTATGGTGCTGCTGGAGTAGCGGTGCCAGAATCTGTCCTGAAAGTGCTGATGGAGGCACAGCGGCTATTTCGCAATACGTAACAGCTCTTTTGTGCAACTCGGAGAAGTTGGCTCGCACTTACACGCACTGTCTGACGCGGAGTGGTGGCTGTTATAAAGGATTTAATTATCCTGATGACCCAAAGTAACAAAAGGAACAGGTCTGTTCACGTTGAGCCGTGATGCTGACCGTGGCTACTTCGCTTCCCTCTTCCCTTCTCCTCCCTCGTCTCCAATGTAAAGCTACAAAGTGAAAGATGATGCCAGTATTCCCCTTTCCCAGGCTGCTATATACAGTTGTTTCTATGATCTTTGTTTATATAGATCTAGGGCAGATTAAAGTGTCTTTCAAAATCGGAATGCTTGTCAGGAGCGTGTGTCTCTTATCTCTTCGGAAATATTTCAGGTACCTCCTGGTACCTTCCATCCTCCTTCCCTCTTCTTATATTTGTGCAGCTATGCATTTTCTGTTCTCCCCACAAGCTTCCAGTGCTCTAGGGAAATTTTAACCATTTACAGAGTCTGGTAAAGCTACAGGCATGTTCTGTCTCAGTATCTATTAACCCATTCCCTTCAGTGGGAAGGAGAGAAGAGAAGCCAGCTAATCTGTCTGTGGTGCCCCTTGGAGGGAGATGAGGACCTTAATGCAGGTGAATGCTTTTAACTGTATTAAAGTTGTGCCCTTTGCTGCCTGCCCGTAAGCTTTTGGCCTGCCTGGAATGACAGTGACTGAAGGAGTGGTAGAGGCTTGGGGAAAGGTAGTGGGACTGCCCAGAAGGAAATGATGCTGTGGGAAATAAAAACTGGGTCTTCTCATTCCCTGTCTGATCTTTGTCAATAGGATGAGTCTCCTGACTATGATGGATTTCACTTGGATTAGAGATTGTCTTCCCCTTTAGTCTTTTCTGTACGGGTAGGTAGGTCATTGCGTGACCAAACTTTCTCCTCAAGTTGTTTAAAAAAGCCTCTACGTTGTGATACATGTGTATGTTCATATACAAGTATCACATGTGCATATATATTGTCATTTATAATGGTATCTTATCACTTTAGGAGGCTATTGGATTATTTTTGGTCCAGTGTTTTTACCTGTGTAGAATGGGACTATTTACCAACAAATTTGTTGAGGTCTTTCTCCTGCTTTTCAGTTGATGATTTAAGTAAAAAAAGCTTTCTTTAGGAACATGTCAGAGAAACCCTGTTCTTAAAAGCTGTTTGGTTTCTTAGCATGGGCACATGTGTTTTTCTTGTTATGATCTTAGGTTTCAATGGTATTTAAGCCCCATTTTTCAAAATTGAGTTATTTGGAAGCAGTAGACTCTTTAACAGTACCTAAAGTGAACACACTGTTCATTAAACTGCTGCATGTGTGTACCCACATGCATAGTATGGTCCTTACAAGGCCTGAGCAGGATTTTTGGATTGCTGCAGAGGTTTGGGAGTGCCTTATTCTTGCTTGTGCTTTGCCTCCAAGTGATGCAGGTGCCTCGGCTGGCGCTCACATAGCAGAGCACACTGTGGATATGGAGAATTGCCAGGTATTTGTGACTGGGTAGGGAAATATTAAACAGTCCCATTTGAAGAGGTTTTGGGAGGCACCTGGAAGAGAGAACAAAATCTTGTGTTTGGTGTTATGGTTGATAAGGGTTTAAAGGCGTCTGCTCTTTAAGCTCTGAATAGCTCAGTGAGGTCCTTATCTTTACTTTTCCAAATGCTCCATCGAGTAAAAGTTGGTTTCCTGAGCAGGGGAGCAAACTGAGGGTTGCTATATTAGCTTTGAGTGGCATTAGAGCTCTGCATGTTCAGCAGAAGAAGGAAGGACTTCCTGCCTGGTTTGGTGTCCTGGCCTGTTCCTTGGAGGCCCACAGGTGTATCTTCTGCGACAGCCGTGCCACCCCTCTGGGCAGGGACAACTCTTACAGAGAATCCCTATATCACACACGTATGTGAAGAATCTGCAGCCCAAAGGTAAATGTATCAGATTGGCCTTCATCCGAAAACTGCTCTTTCTTAAAGCTGGAGAGTTGGGGTGCATTGTGTTGGTATGGAAGGATGACTTGATTTCTCATATGTTGCCTGGTTCATGGTTATTTCAGTGAAGAGGGTTGCAACCCCTGCTGACCAGAAGCCTGTGAATGTGGCCAAGACTGCGATGGAGGTATCTGCCCCACTGAATGTCCATCTGTCACCTGTGGCAGAGGTTTCTCCTTCAGCCCTCATGGTCATTCTGCTCTTAACTTTGCTCCTACCAATTATATCAATAGTCTTTAAGCCTGATGGCTCTGTGAATTTCACTTAGTTCATGACCTCTACAGTGCTCAAGTCTCTCTTCAATTTCCACCTTTTTATTTCAGAAGTCAAAATGGAGGAAAAGAGCACACTAATTCAGTTTTAATGCCAAGGTTGTGTTGGGAGTACTATTTGTTACCAGTGAGGTGTGCTTCAGTTCATCTAAATATTGGGAGGCACTGTTCATTTGACTGTGAGGCCTAGGTGAGATTATTATATAAGCCTCTTCTCAACAGTTTAAAGCCTAATTAAATATTCTCCATTCTCATTTGTAAATGAGATACTATTTTAATTACAGAAGCTTTCTTCTGGCATGCAGAGCACTGGGCTACTGAGTGTGGTGGTTTACTAAGCTTGGTCTGCGTGCTTTCTTAAAATCTCAGTTGAGTTCAGCAGATACTGCAGTAAAGTATATGCAACCTTTTCCAGTTTGCGTCATCCAAAGCTCAAGTTTTTAAACTTGAGCATGCAAGTTTTCATTCTTCAGTGTTCCTGGAGAAAATGGAAAATAGGCTATGCCACCCCTTTGACATTTTTTCACCATCTTTGCCCTGTTAACTTTCAAAAGCATTTCTTGGGCTAAAGATTTAGAATTTGGGGAGAAAAACTGTCATGGTCTTTTATAAAATACATAAGGTTATCCAGATGTGTAACAGGTTGATGTGAACTGAGGCTCCAGTAATTTTGCAAATGAGAAGATGTCCATGCATACAGCTCCCAGAAAACTGATCCATCAATTATTTGTGGATTTTTGAGCATCTGGAATGATTTACTAATTTCGCAGGAGACTTAATGTGCAATTGAGAGCTTACTGCTTTACTTCTTTCTGCTTCACTGCCTTGTGTAAAAGACAAATAATATTAATACAAGAGAGCTGTATGAAGAAATGCTTATGATTTAGTAGAGATATGCCCTGCATAAGGTACTGTTTAGATATAGTTAATCCTGCCTTGGGGGCAGCAGGATGCCTTGTACAGCCTTTTGAAACGTCTTTCAAGCTTGTGATCAGAGCTCCGTTGACTCAAAACAACCAGGCGTGTTTCGTGTAGGAGTTCAGCTCAGTCTTGATGGAAGCTGTAACCATATTTCTGTAGAGCATGGCATTTCATTTGATTTCTTGTGTTACCCTGGTTAGTCATCTCTCATCTTAATTTTTCCTCCTCTCCTGACTTGCAAACCAGATTCTCCTTGGTGGATGGTGTGTATCGTTACAAGAATTTGCCTTAGCAACCAGATAAGCTATTTTTGGAAATCTATCCTGTCGTTGCAGAGCATCTCTGAACCTCAGGATGTTGTACTGCAATCTCTCTGAGAGGCTGAAGGCTGTCGTTTTGTTTCTTATGGTTAGACAAACATAAACCGTGCCATGAGTGGACTTGACTTTGTGCACAGAGTGATGCTATTTGAGACACGAGAGAAATTCCTGCAATGTTTATGAGCTGAAGAAAAATGCCTTTGAAGCCAAAGTATCTCTTATGTGTATCCATGTGTATGATTTTGTTTGCAGTGTATTATCTGAACAGTCAGATGTTCAGTGAGCACCTGATCTTGAAAGATGTGTAGTGCCTGGGTTGGCCATACCAGGGTTGAAATTACCTACTTAAGTGGCTGGCCTTGGACTTTTTGCCCCTGGTACCTGGAGCAGCCTGGCAGCATGCTTCCTAGGTTGAGGAGCGAGATGGCCAGCTAATGAAGTCTTTCTTTTATGGCAACATAGGTACACAAGTCTCTGCTACTATTTGGGTTTTGTGCTAGTCAAGACTGGAAATATTTAAGGATACTTTTGGAGTGTGGCCATTTTCTTTTCCCTGTCTCTCTAGGCTAAGAAAATTCCAGTATTTGGGATATCATTGCATTTCCGTAGCACAGCAGGAGCATAAGAATTTGTGTTCAGCTGCTGATCATCATTTGCTGTGGCAATGCTTTTTGCAATGATTATCTTTCCATTGCTTTTGGAGGGCATTCCGGAGTCTGGTGTGTTGTTGCATTCTCATTTCCTGATTATGAGCTTCAGTTCTCCAAATCCTTCCCTCTAGCCATCTCCTTTTTTTTGCTATATTTAAAACTATCCCTTGTAGTTCATATATTTCTTTTAACATCTTTCCCTAGATGTTTTTCCTCTTAATGCAAACTCAGAATGAGGAATTTTAAATAACTTGAGCTTGCATAGCTTTTAATTGCAGTTGCACTGAAAATGTAAATGCTCTCCTGTACGATCTGAAGAAATCAGAAATGTTCTCACTATGTTTGGGTTTAAAACTGGATTTGATTCAGAGAGGGAGTAAAGAAGACACTCTGGGCTTAAATGTTATGTATTGTCTTGGCAGTGATCAGGAGGCTCAGTTGGAAAGTGAGAACCTGAGTTCAGATTCCTGCTCTTTTTCCCAAGACACGTCTGATCCTTCCAGGTGAATGGCCATGGCATGATGGGTCTTCTTTCAACTGGCTCTTCATATAAAACATATTTTTGTAGCTCTTGTTTCCTGGTATTGTTTCTGACAGTCACCTTCTTCTGATGCTGGTTTGCCTAGAGGGGTGCAGCAGCTTGAACCTGCAGGTGCAGCTCAGTCTGCAAGCAAAATTGATGAGTTTGACAATGCAACTCATTGCAATGTGCATTTTGGGGGGGTGGGGAGCAATCATGGAATATAGCGTGCTGAAACACCAAGTATGAGGCTCTTTGTGCAGTCACAAAGCATATTTACTCCACAAATTTCTCCCTGCACTGTCTCCAGGGAGCAGCCGTGCTTTGAAGGGATGGTTTCTCTTGCCTGGGCTTGCTTGTGTGCTAAGAGAAATAGCTCTCAAAGTAACTTGGCTGTTTAAATAGCTTAGCCTTTGTCTTGAAAGAGAAGAACAGGTGTGTTCAATGAAAAAATGAAATCCAGGCAAGATGTGCTCGATACTGGTTTCTATTTAGTGTCACATGAGCCAGTATTATACTAAATCCATTTTTTGTCACACCCATATGGCTCTTTTTTGTGTCAGACTTTGCTGAGGAGTCAGCTGATTCTGTGGATGTTTTGCTGAGAGGCCTCTGGCTTTATCTGATGAGAATTTTGAACATGAATTTCATGGTGCAAAAGGATGTCAGTGAGAAATGACGTTACGGGCTTGGACCGAAGCCAAAGGGCATCCATGGAAAATTCTTAAGCTTGTGTTGGTGGGCTCTCTATTGTGTCCAGAATGGCTTAATTTGTTTCATGTTGGCCAGTGTAAATGGCTTTTAGATGATACAAAGAATGATGAGCTTATGCTCATTTTTCTTTTCAGTATGATAGGTCTGGGTCAGAAGAGCATCTGCCGTTAGGAACTGAGGAAGGGAGACAAATGTGTAGTACCCGAGGGCTTTGTTTCTGATTTGATCAAGCTGTACCGTACAAGCTTTTCTTACTCCTCTCTTTGCAAAATACCATATGCTTATCTGTCTATCTATCTATATTCTTTTACAGTACAGTTGTGACCTGTTAAAAAAAAGACCTCAAAAAACAAAGACTCAACCCAAAACCCAGAATTGAATTAAAACAGTGGCAGGTTATTCAGTTTGAATGAGTGATGACATGCAAGACGTAGGTTCTCGAGGGCAAGAAGTTATGTAGATTGTTAGTGTAGAAGATGAAGGATTGCTTAGATTAAAGTGGGATACCAGACAGAGGTATTACACAGAGAGGTTTTTTTTCATTATTTGCGTTCTCTAGAGTATTCTATATTCTCTAGTGTATCCTTGCCATATGTGTTTAGTTTCCAGAAGTTTGTATACATTATCTGCTTTTCGTTCCAAACAATCTAACATTTATTACTAGTTTCATGAGTTGTTGTTTCAAGGGGGAAAAAATCTGTACTAAGCTGCCTGTAGCTCTGAGTTCTGCTCTGGCACCATACCATACACAGTATATGCCATCTGCGTCAAAGAGGATGATTAAAAAATGATGCATATCAACCAAGTCTTAGTTTTCTTAAAGTCATTACGGTCATGAAAATCTTTCTGAAGAGTGTTCCTGATTCTTCTCTGTTTGTCTGTAAGATGGCTTTTAACCCTTAACCCCACACTGGAGCGAGAAAGTGAGGCTCATGTTTTCAAAGTGGTAATGTTCATGTTCACTGCCCTGTAAAGCTATTACGGATACAGGCAGCTCCGGTGCTGCCCTGGGGATCTGTCCATTGCCACCCCTCCAGGAAAGCCCCTGTTCTATGCCACTCGACATGCAGCAATGGAGATGGGATTCAGCCCTGGGAAGAATCAGTAGAGTCAGGACCGGGTTGTCTCTGAGCCCTGCGGCTCCATGGAGTCCTGGAGAGCTGCACCGTCAGCCCTGATAGCACCATGTGTATGAGTCCTGAGTGAAGTAAGGCAGAGAGAGCAGCGTTACCCAGGTCACTTCTCTGCAAGAAACTGAGGCAAGGGGAAGGGGCGCTTGCACATGTTTGTGAAGCAGCCTGAGGGGGCAAAGCTGGGATGTGGGGAGATGGAAGTGGGCATCTTCTGTACTGGGGAGTTTCTAGGGTCTCTTCTCAGCGTCCTTCCCCAGGATGAGGAGACTGTGCCAAAAATGAAATGAAAAGGAAATATTCTAGGGCATCTCAGAAGGAAATGTCTTGATGAGAAATTACTCTGCTTATAGGTTGTGTGCTTGCAGCCTTATAAATGATGGATGGAAAGACTGTTTTGAACTTAATTATAAATAAGAGGAACCACTGCAGTACTGTAACATTGTTTTCCATGTTCACCTTTTTCTTTTTTTTGAATTACGCTTGATTGTTGCAATTGATTGCAATTGTGAGAGCTAATTTTAGTGCATAAATTTTATAATGGAAGACTGCCAAATGTCTGTGTAATGGAGGATAACAACTGCACAGAATTTGGTACAGGGTATGCTTGTCTTCTTTTCTCCAACCTAGTGTTATTTGTATATTGCCTATATATATATGAAAGTATATGCCTATATATCTTCAATTTTTCTCAAAGAAGAAAATAGAACTAAATAGAGGAGCAATTCACAGACTGTGATGATTTTAAGGACAAGCCGAATTTAATGCTGATGATAAAGTGATCATTGCCTTAGTTTTAGGACAAATACCAAAACCAACTGAGTTCATTTTTAAACTTTGTGTGATGGAGCAGAGGGTAAGCAGTGTTGTTCCAGCCTTAAACATATTGTATTTGTTTCTTAGCTGATAAAGTTAAAAACCAGCATATGGGTATATAGATCTGGGCCCTTAGAAAATGTCATGGACATTTTCATAGGAGCCTGGTCCAATTTCCATGAAGTTCAATGTCAGGACTTGCAGAGAGAGGAGGTTTAGTTGCCACAGGGTAAAAATCAAAGATTTATTTCTGTGAGGCGTTAACTTGGGAATCAATGTTTCTACATGCAGATTTTCATATGTTCTCTATTCAAGATACGATATATTTGGGGCTGTTTTGTAGAGCTTTACCTCTTCCAGGTGCATTTGGCCAAAGAAGAAGATGTCTGAAGTGGTAAACAGGATATGAAGAGTGCAGGTGGGTTTGGGGTGTTTAAAGCTTTTTGGGTACTCAAATAACTAGGTGACCTCACTTGTATGATAAGGTACTTAAACTCACTGGAACTCGTGTCATCTTTCTCCTACAGGTTTTTGGTGTTTCCTCTCATTTGTTTTTCACACTGTCATTCCAGTTGTGATTTGTTTTACATGCTTGTTTAAAAACAAGTTATGTTTTCAAGCACCCATTGTACAAACATTTATCTTGGTTGTCTTTCCAGAATTAGTCACAGATGTAAGTTTTGGCAAAGTTAGGGCCAAGAATGATGATAGGTGGAGAATCCACCTTCTTGAAACATCAGCTCGCTCTTTTGTGTTGGTTTTGGGCATTCTTAGTTCAGCCTGGCGCCATATGGGTTTTACTTAAGGACATAGCTTGTCCCTGCAAAAGCATCTTTAAAAAGGATAGAACAGTTGAAATATGCTAAAGAGAATTAATTAAAATGCCTTTCAATTGAACGGGAATGAGAGTTGATTTCTTTTCCCCCCTCAAAACAAAGCTCCAGCCTCGTGAAACATTTTGCATCAATTACAAAAGGAACTTCAGTACATTTTTCTAAAACAAGGAATGCGCCAACTGCATCTGCTAGGTGTGGGAGTGACATTTCAAAATCCCACTGACAGTCGCATTATCAAAGTAAACATCATTTCTGTCTTACTGGTGCTAGCTGAAGAAGTCCCCACTTTCTGGGGGCAAAATTGTCCCTTTGGAAAATGCCGGAGGAAGGTGCAGGTACCTTTGGGCCTGAGATAGGACAGACCCTGCAATTCTCTAGCATAGTAAAATTTGCTTCCTGCAGGAAAGCAAACTTCAGGGCATCTTGTCCTTAACTCCATCTCAGTCTGTGCCAAGAGGGATTCCCAAATTGCATTTGCCAGGTCTGTTTGGTAGAGACATGTCTTCTTGGTGAGGCTGAAGAGGTAGTACTCAGTGCTACCACTCTGATGTTGGTGGATCTGGTAGTGCAGTCTGTCTTTCTGCTCTTTCTGCTTGTGTCTACACACTGGTATTCAGCCTCCAGCCCACATGCCTGTGTCCAGTTTGTGCATGAGATGTGTCTAGTTCCAGCCTCTTCAGGAGGCTGTCAAAACAGCTGTCAAACCCTCCATGTTTAAATGGCATATTTACATAATCCAGCCCTCTTTACCCTGTGAAAGGGGACTGAAGAAAGGGGAAAATATGAAATATTTATTGAGCCATGAGGACTTTCACTGTTGGTTTATATTTGCAGGCTTGGTCAGGTGATAGGATAATAATATGTTATACAGTAGCTCCTCAGTCTTAAGCAGTCCTGATTATCTGCTTACGTATATTATGATTTTCATTGGTAGATTTCTAGTTACATTGCAGAAAATGACCTGTGATGCCATATCTGCATTAATGGGAATCAACTGTGATTGAGGAGTGAAGTGTTGTAGCAAAGATCACGCTGTGGAGCTGCAGCAGAGCTGGGAAGAAGACCTCTCTAGTATGCTGTCAAGTGAGCAGTGCTGTTTCCAGTTCTAGTCTTTGTTTGCATGTTGTTGCAAAAAGATGATAGAGTCATAGGATTGTGTAGGCTAGGAGAGCTTTGTGGTCCCACCTCCCTCTCAAAAAGCATTTACAAGCATTTTTATATCTGTGTGTATGTGTATAAACGGTGATCTGGTGCAGAATGACAGAATAGTTAGGGTTGGAAAGGCTCTTAAGATCTTCTAGCTCCAACCCGCTTTCCATGGGCAGCATCATGCATATTGCCACCTTGTTTGATGCTGTTGCATGTGTTCTGAGAGGTTTTATTTGCCACATTGGACTGGAAGGGAGGGTCTCACTCCTTTGAAAACTCAGATTTTGCAGCCCTATCATAAAGGAAGCAGCAACATGAACTGGAAGAAGATGTCTTTGGAGAAACTGAAGCAAAGAGTGAATTTGAAGGAAGAAAAAGGCTGGGCAGGCACAAAGAAAATAGTATTGGCAATGTGACAAACAGCATCATAGAAGGCCAAAGCTATGAACAAGATCAGGAGACAAATGGAGCGTTAATGAAAGAGAGCTAGTGACAGCAGAGGCTGATTTGAAGGCAAAGGTGGAAATACAAGCGGAGGGGAGCTTTCTGTCTTTGATCTGTTTGATATGTAGATTCACAGAAATTTCAGGACTTAGCAACGGTGGTGATGATCATCTGCTTGTGTGGCTCTTTGTCTGGGAATCCTCGAGAATCTCCTTTGAGAGAGGAACTTCCAGAGGAACCTGTGAAAGCAAGTTCGTGTATGAGCTTGTTCAGCCAGGAGGCATTTCTGCAAGGGCTGCTTTTGCTCTTGAGAATCACTTGCAGAACAGAAGACAAAGGTAAAGACCCCGATCTAGTCTGTTCTTATGCATAACAGCAGTCACGGCACATCACGTACTTCTCCCTGAGGCCTGTGATGCTTCAGTTCAAGTTGTGGCATATCTGTTCAGATGTTCAGCTTCTTTCACTATGGCCTTGTCTGATGGCATCCTGTCATGACCCTGGATGAGCCCCTTCTGCGCTGGAAACACTAGCTCAGTTTGGTGTACACTGTGTGCATGTGGTAATGCTGGCTCTAGCCGGAGGTTCTGCTGTTCCAATGAGGTAGGAAGGCAGGGATTTGGCAAAGAAAGGGGTTTATGGCTGTTGCTGTTGCTGTCATGTTTCTCAGATCCTGTGCTGTGGTACTGCCTGGAAGCTCTCTGAGTGGGGCTGTGCAGGCATGTGGCTTCAGGGGGAATAATGTTGGGAAAGGTGATGGCTGTGGAGCCATGAAAAAGGCAGGCAGTGTGGGAAGAGCTGGGCCATAGGTGAAGCAGACAGTGAAGAGCTGGCACCTTGAGGAGGTGTGGAGGAGGGCATGAGGAAAGCAGACAAGGTAGTGGCATGTGGCCAGCAGCCAGGCGAGGCAAGGACTGTATCTGCAGATAAGATGTGTTTTAAGTAAAACCATTCAGCATACCCTCAATAATTATTTTTTTCTCTCATCTTGTGACTTTTATACACTCCTAAACTTTGCAGTGTTTGAATACCACAGTGCAGTTAACAGTGCTGGGTGACCAGGGGAGAGCAGGGGAAGGAAGAGGGCATGGGGATCAGTGCTGCTTGGAGGAGGAGACAAAGGCTGGGATTGTAGGCTGGTGGGAACGTGCCAGATGAGAGAGGGAGAGAGGGAAAGGAAGAGGATGAGAAACGGATGTTGGAAGTGGTGGGTCAGAGGTGAGGGGCTGCTAAAGGCATATATCGTGTGCAGCTGTGGGGACACAGCAAAATAGTGTGGTTAAAGGAGATCACCACACTGCGAGGGTGGAGAGAAGATGCTGTCAGCAGAATAGGCTGGGGTTATTCCTAGGTACCTTGTAGCCTTTGACTAATTTTTGGTAGGGCAATGTTGCTAGTGAAACTCTGACTGGTTAATGGAAATGGCTCATTGTGGGGTGGGATGCTGTGGTTGCAGGACAAGGTCAGATATTCCCCGCAGGTACTGAAGCCAAACCAGCAATTTGCCTTCGAGGCTGGTTGGGAAAAACACAGAAGCGACTGTTCTGAGCAGCGTTGGTGGTGTTGAGGGAGCATGGCTGGGGGTGCCTGCAGCCTATTCCCTGTTTCTCTTGGCTTACTCTGCAGAGAAAAATAAAAGCATAAAGTTGCTTTCTTGAGCGTCTGGGTGGTCGTTCTTTTTAATGTTGCAGAGCTGAGCTGCTGTTGAAAGGGACGGTGTTTATCGCACCTCTTCATTTGCTGGGCCCTGTGTTCCTACTGCCTTGCTTGTGTCTACCAGCACTCGCAAGCCACATGGGTAAAAAATGGCATGCTATCATCAGATGCACTTTTGAGCAGCTTGATTTGGCTGGCATGTGTGGCATGAATGAGGCATTGGGAATGTACAGCCCTGGGTTATGCTGTCCCTTTCATAGTCTTGGTTTGAACTAATCCTGAGGATGTACTCTGAGTGACATCTCTTGCCCTTCAGTTTTAGTACTACTGTCAATGTTTGGTTGGTGGTGTGTTACACCTTGTGGATCCCATTTGTCTTAACTCTTCCCTTTCTCTCAGTGTATGTTCCAGGTAGTGCTCCTTGAGTGGAGCTGCTGCAAGACAAGTCAAAAACATCTGTTAAGTGCCACAGTTACGTTAATGCATGCAAATAAAGGGCAAGTTTCTCGAGAGCATTGCCTGGTCCATGGGCTGTCTCTGGGCTGCAGTGTCAGACCTGCTGAGAGCTGCATGGTTAGAAAGCTGGGCTGATGTTCTCACGGAGATAGAGCTGTCTTGCTGGCAAAAGCTGCATAGCTGGGGTTTAGACTTGCTTGTAATGACTCAACTATGAGTTGTCAAGAATGTGTTGGAGGTGTAATATGAGGAAAAAATGGGATGAGGTAAGAGACAGGTCTTGGGCAAGAGCACAGAAAGGCATACCACTGTGAGAGAGAGAGAGGGGTTATCCCTGGCAGGTAAGTGACAAAACAGCATAAAACCAGGGTTTCAGTATTAGGAGATGTTGATTGAAGAAATGTATACGTATATCATGGGGAATAGGCCTGTGTAGGCCTTGGAATAAATGGAACAGAGGTGTTATAGGTTTGACTGTGCAAGCGGTGGGTGTGTTGCTGAGACATGGAGACACCTTCATGGTGGCTGTTTGCTGACAAAACGAGTGAGTTGGCATGGATAGTGCTGGGTATGAGAAGGGCCATGGGCAGCTGGTGGTGATCATGAGGGAAGAAACGTACGTGCAGACTGAGGGGATGAGGGGCAGAGGAGAGCAGGACAGGATGATTTCTCCCTGCCAGCAGCTTGGTATGCTGGTGTGGCTTTACCCTGCCACCCCACCCCTGAGTTCTAGGCAAGTCACTGAAATATAGAAGGTGGATTTTACCATCCATGCACGTGTCCATGCTTCTTATTTTCCCATCATTTTGCCTTTTGCCATCTCTGCTCTTGGGAGCTCCCCTTCTGACTGCTCTGCTCTAGATGGGCACTTTGTCCTTTAGCGTGTTACGACTCCTACTGCCATCACTTCTGAAGTGATCCTGATTTTTATGAGCGTGTCACAGGTCCTTTCAGCCCCGCTCTCCTCAGGAGGTGATTGAACGGACCCCTGGATGGCACATGTTGCCCTTTGATTGCATTGCTTAGATGTGGGGTGCTAGGGAGACAAAATAACTGACTCTTTCCACTGCAGTTCAGAGGGTGGCTATTAAAAGCTGAACTAGGAAGCTTGACAGAGTAGTGCGAGCTGCTTGATGGCTGCCTTCTTTCCAGGTTTGTAGCAAGACAGGAGAAGCATTTGGACATGACCTGTTCTATAGCCTGAAATAATTTCTGCACTGGCAGACACGGAAAGGGATAAAACAGTGAAAAGCTAAGAGCTAAATCTCTTCCGTACAAATGCTAGGAGCATATGTAATAGGATTGTTGAATTGGAGTTACATGTTTTCAGGGATAAGTAAGTACTGTAGGATGATACCATACCGTTAACAGCCGATCTAAAAACAGAAAATAGGACTAGGGATTTACAGTAGTTGTTGGGGATGCTTGTGTTTCACTGGGAGCTTTTGGAATAATGGAAGAGAAGATAAGGCCTTTGAATATAAGACAGAATGGATCCCTAAGAAAGCCGGAGCTCTTCTTGAGGAGAGTATTGGGGGGAAAAAACAGGAGTGCTCTGACCTCAATCTAGTCAGGTATCACAGATTTTTCTTACATAAAATGCAAAAGTAAGGAAACTTTGTAGACCTTCTAGCCAAAGTTTGGTTAATTTACATAAAAAAATCACATTTCTTTAAAAAATATTTTTATTTTTTTCTTCTGTGGACCTCTCAAGAGACATTAAAAACTGCATCCCAATTTCTATGTTAAATATGTATTATTGATGCTGAGGTTTTAAGCAAGCTAAACTTAGATGATGTCAGAACTGAGGTTGTCTGTCTAATCTTAACTTGTTCACTTTACATGTGAGCATTTTTATGCAGTATTTAATTACAGGACACCTCCTGCGCTGCCTGCAGCACCTTTGCTTCCCGGCAGGGCTGGCAGCAGTGCCACAAAATGAGGGGCTGCCTCCAACTGTGGTTTTGTTGCACAAGGGACTTGATGATGGGGAAGAAGGCAGGCTTCTTGTTGCTGTTACTCTCTAGTTTAGAAGATCTGGGGTCTGCTTATCCTGGGGACTTACTGGCTTGAATGGATAAAAGTCTGGGCTCAGTCTGGCTCATGGTCTGTGTGTCAGTCACTTGTTCTCTCCAGCCCCTATCCAGGTGAGGGAGAGAGATGCTCCATGTCAGAGGGCACTGGTTTTGTGGCAGATGTCTGTCACAGGGCAAGGGCTGGCTTCTGTGGAACAGGAGAAGGATTTTGGCATGTGTGCTCATGAGAGCTTCCAGTATTTGGCGTGAGTGTGCCCAAGGAGCTGGTGTGCACTGAGCATGTGGTGACTGATGCTCTCCAAAGCTGCTGCCGACCTTAGTGCTGGACCAAGGCCAGCACAGCCTCTCCTTGGGGCTTTCTGCACCCCTCCAGAGGTGGTGGGAAATGAGGGAAGTAATGGCCCGGCCCTGGGTATCGATAAGATTTTAATCAAGCAGAGTGACAGTTCTGCCCATCATTAGGATTCACGCCAGCATGTTTTAAGACTTCCAAGCTGATATCCTTTGTGCATGTGTAGTAATGCAGATAAAATTTCCCACAAAGGTTGCTGGTCTACTGCTGGTCCTGCCCGAACTCTTAATAGACACAGCCCCTCTCTTGCCAAGTCCTCTTTGCTTCACAATGTCTGTGGGACATCCTATTTTTAGATGAGTTTCTGCCTGTTTACAGGGAAAGCATTTCTTTATTGAAAGCCTGGCTGGGCTGAGGGAAAGCAACAACCAACACAAAATAAACAAGGCTTTTTGATAACTGGCTGAATAACTTTGTCCTGGGCCTGCAACCAGTGGGAGCCTTTCTTAGCTGGTGTGAAGTAGGATCAGGACCTGGGCTGAATATTTGAAGCTGCTGCCGAATGACTAATGAGAATTATGCTCCAGTCTCTGATCCAGCCTGGCCTTCTTTTGCCCTGGGTGGCATGGTGGCATGCAGGCTACAATGAGAAGCCTGACAGATTTATTTCTAGCTCAGCTAAAAGGGTTGCTACTCTTTCTTGCTTTCTGTTGTGGTTGCTAATCCTGCAGGCAAGCTGTTTGTTCTTGTGTGTTTTCAGTGTTTGTTTTTTGTAGAGACATATCATCAATGAATGCTTCAGGTCGGAAGGGATTCTGAAGATCATCAAGTTCCAACCCCCCTGCCATGGGGAGGAACACCTTTCACTAGACCAGGTTGATCAAAGCCCTATCCAACCTGGCCTTTGAACACTGCCAGGGATAGGGCATCCACAGCTTCCCCGGGCAACCTAGTCCAATATCTTGTCACCCTCATGGTGAAGAACTCCTTCCTAATATCAAATCTAAATGTCTTCTCTTTCAGTTTAAAGCCATTACCCCTTGTCCAGTCACTACATATCCTTGTAAAAAAGATTTCTTGTAGGCCCCTTTAGGTACTGGAAGCTGCTATAATATGTCCCCAGAGCCTTCTCTTCTCCAGGCTGAACAAGCCCAACTCCATTAGCCTGTCTTCATAGGAAAGGTGCTCCAGCCCTTTCATCATCTTCATGGTCCTCCTCTAGACTTGCTACAACAGCTCTATGTCCCTCTTGTGTGGGGGGCCCCAGAGCTGAATGCAGGACTGCAGGTGGGGTATCACAAGAGTAAAGGGGGAGAATCATCTCCCTTGACCTGCTGGTCATGCTTCTTTTGATGCAGCCCAGTATTGGCTTTCTGAGCTATAAGCAGACAGTGCTGGCTCATATTGAGCTTTTCATCAACCAACACTCCCAAGTCCTTCTCATTAAGGCTGCTCTCAATCCATTCTCTGCCTAGCCTGTAGTTGTGCTTGGGATTACCCTGGTGTAGGACCTTGCATGTGGCCTTGTTGAGCTTCATGAAGCTGACATTGGCTCACCTCTCCAGCCAGTCCAGGTCCCTTCCCTCTAGCTTGTCAACTGAACCACACAGCTTGGTGTCATCAGCAAACAGGCTGAGGACACACTCAATCCCCCTGTCCATTGACAAAGATGTTAAGCAGTATTAGTCCTAACTGACCCCTAAGGAGTACCACTGAGGATAGGAATACACTGTTCTCTACTTGGACATTGAGCTGTTGACCACAACTCTCTATGTGCAGCCATTCAGCCAATTCTATATCCCCCAAGTGGTCCATCGATCAAATCCATGCCTCTGCAGGTTAGAGACAAGGATGCTGTGTGGATGGTATTAAATGCCTTGCAGAAGTCCAGGTAGACATCAGTTGCTTTTCCTTTCTCTAACAATGCAATAACCCCATCAGAGAAAGCCACCAAATTCGTCAGGCACAATTTGCCCTTAATGATGGCATGTTGGCTATCACCAGTTGCCCCTCTTTTTGTCCATGTGCCTCAGCACTGTTTCCATTAGTATCTGTTTCATGATCTTGCCAGGCACTGAGGTGAGACTAAGTGGCAGGTAGTTCCCTGGGTCTTCCTTTTTTTCCTTTAAAAAATGGAGGGAAAAGTTCCATTTTTCTGTCAGTGGGAACTTCACCAGACAGGCACAGCTTCTCAAATATGATGGATAGTGGCTTGGCCAGTTCATCTGCCAGTTTCTTCAGGACCTTCAGATACATCTCATCAAGGTCCCATGGACTTGTGCACCTTCAGGTTCCTTAGATGGTCTCAAACCTGATCTCCTCCTGCAGCAGGCAATTCTTCCTTTTCTCAGTCCTTGCCTTTGCCTTCTGTGACTTGGTGTGGCTGGAGCACTTGCCAGTGAAGACCAAGACAAAAAAATCATTGAGTAACTCAGCCTTCTCTGTGTCCTGGGTGATCAGGTCTCCCCTTTCCTTCTGGACAGGGCCCATATTTTCTGAGCAACCCTGAGCTGTTGCATGGAGCAATGCAGCACAGTTCAGGCCGTTTTCTCTTGGCAGCTCCTCCTCTCTTTTTTCTCCTGCACTGCTTTTTTGACCATTGCTGGTATATTGTCAACTAGTGGAAGACCATTCACGTTGAATTATGGATGCATAAAACAGTGGCGGGCTTTTAATTGGGCAGCTATTCAGAAAGCAGGTGCTTCCTCTCAGGGTTTAGGTTACCAAATTCATCGGGGCATTTCAACTTCTTGCATTTTAAATTCCCTGATCCTAAAGAACAAAGTGATTTTCTCAGCTTTGGAGGCTGACATCTGCTTACAAGGATTAAGTGTATTCCTGTAGCAGCGGGCACAGATTTTCTTTGTGAAAGGGTATATATTGAAGAGAGTATTAAACCCTGGTACAGGTTCCTGGACTGGAATGGAAATTGCTTTGCAGGTTTGGAGGGAGGCACGTTGGAGCTTGCTTATTTATTTGGCAGATGTCTGATGATGTTACATCATCTAGAGCACTTAAAGCCTGCAAGAGTTCTGAAAAGACTCAAGTGTGTTGTGGTGGGTCCAATGGCAACAGGAAGCTCTCTTCTTCCTTTTTTTTGTTGTGGGCAAACAACTATTTTAAATGATGAGCCATCAGCAAGCTCTCTCCCTCCCACAAACCCATGTTTTGAGGTGATGTGAAGACAGTTGGTCAGGAAGAAGTGCCATAGAAAATCTCAGTCAGATGGTTCTCAGGGTGTCAGTAATCAACTCACGTTTCCAGCCTCAGATGAGCGTGCAGTGGTGATATTTGCTGGGGATGTGTGACCTTTTGCTGCTTTAGTTGGGCAGCCATTCTCGAGATTTATTTTTAAAAGCATTCTGTTCTTTTATCTTAAAATCTATGTCAGTGCTGCCTGTTTATTGTTTTGTGAAACCCAGACTAAACCAAATTTGGCCCCCAAGCATAATTCTGCTGACAGCATGCAACTAGGAGCCAAGCTTTTCATAAAATTTAAGATCAATAGAAATTGTACAATTAGTTAAGCCCATGTCCAGTAGAAAGAGTTGCTTTTAAACAAGTAAATGTTCCCTGCAGGACTGGCAGCCCCAGAAAATGCGGCCCAGAGCGCTTGGGGCTGACCAACTGCAAGCCAAAGGAAAACCAACTTAATTGGGTTTTGTGGCTCTGGCAAGATATAAACAGCAGCAAATAGTGAGAAGCAAGTTGGATTTGAATTGTTTTCCCTCTACATTAATAGGCTGAGGTGATGTTAGTAATAAAAATCTGGCCAGCTCTTCAGCTGCCTGTTTGGCGGAGGGCTGTTGCAGGTAATGAGGGTCATGCAGATTAACACCAGCTGTGTGCATCTGGCTTGGTGTTTGAAGTTGACCTGTTAACCTTTCTGTTCCATTCCAGAAGCTACGAGGGACAACAAATGTTTTCCTACCTTCCTACTTACTTCTGTAACGCCCTCATGTGAGTAACAACCATCACAGTTTTGGTAAAGACTTTTGCTGTTGTATCTGTTTGCAGTTCCTGCCCACCCTCCTTCTGCTCTGCTTACTTGTCCTTTCCTTTCTGTGTCCTAGAGCAATGCTCCATTCCCTGCAGAAGAGAACGAATGGTCTCTTAGAAATACAAATGTTTAAGGCCTCTGAGACACACAATATAATGCATAGTGAAATGTTTATGTGAAAAAATGGGTCAGCAGCTGCATGTTTTATCAAAGAAAGTATATTCAGAAATGTTTATAGAAACATGACAGCACTAAGTCTGGGTAGTTGGGCATTAATCTTTGCAAAGATACAAAACTGATTACATAAAAAAAATTCCCCTGAGGCACCCTATTACTTATGGTATATGTATGACCCAGGCTTTGAAAGACTTCTCTCCTGCCCTTATTCCTCCTCACACTTTGCCATGTGGTCACTCTAAATCACTGCCAGCTGGCCGATTTGTCATGTGTGTTTGTTTGTGCTGCTTCTAATTTTTGACCTTTCCAAGAGACAGGCAAAATATGTGGTTTATGCAAATCTTTGAATTTGCAGCCAGCCTAATAGTGGGATAGAAAAATACAGGGAGTTAAATAGCAAAAGGGAACAGATTCTGTTCTTCAGTGCCTCACTGTTGAGCACAGAACCTAGCATGCCTATAAATGAGTTGAAGTCTTGCTTGTTGTGTCTGAGGTTTTCTTACCTCCACGTTGCCTTCTACCCTTATTTTGGATGTCAAGTTAAGTTCCTTCTGGTGTGTTTTCAGCTCGGCAAATATGATTTGTTCTGTTTGTTGCAGGGTAAGTTGTTTTGTTTTGTTTTGTTTTTCAACTGAGTGGTTTTGTAGTGTGCTGCCTTAATACAGACAAAAACAGGATGAGAAAATGGATTGTAAAAAATGTCAGCGTTGTAGAGAAAGAAGGATGAAACTGGAAGAGTGATATATCATCAAACTGAATGCACCAGTGTGCGAGTTCATGGCATAATAGTCAGTTTGCAGAAAAGGATAGTGAATTTGGGTGATATTTCCAGTTTCCCTAGAGTGAAAGCACATGCAGTTTGCAGTGGATAATGAAATGTTATGGGTTTTACATCTAATATGTTAATTCTGCCAGTGCAGTAATCCCGAGGTTCCAATCCACCACAAGGCTGACATTTATGTAATAGAGAATCAGAGACATTTACTGCGAATATAGACTGAGAGTGCATCTTAAAAAAAAGGAGAGAAAAATGTGAAAGGTCTCCACTTTCTTACCTTCTCTCCCATTCCATTGTATCAAATATTGACTAATGTCAGTAGGACCTGTCACTCCTTTCGTAGCAGACCCAAAAGTTAATTCCACATTTTTGTGTGTATGTGGGAAGAGGAATATCATCGGTGATGTTTTTGTGCTCGTATATGGACTGGGTTTTGCAAGAGCAAGTCTTTAACACTTCCAGCTTGGGGTATCATGCCTTGTCACATAATTGGATTGCCAGGGTGGTTTTCAATCAGACCAAGGTACTGATCCAGTATGTAGACCTTGTACTGCTCACTCAGTTTGCTGTAAGCCTGTCCCCTTTCCTTTTTGTGCTTCACTGCTGAGTGGTAGAGGCATGGCTCTGAGCTTGAGCTATCCATTTCGTCAAGGCCGTGTGTTCCTCCTTCCCTCCGTGCAGTGGCACTGGTGCTTTCCCTACTGCAAGTTCAAGGTGCTAAAATGGCTAGAAAATATAAAGGGGGTTTTGGCCACCTGTTTTTTGTGAACCAGAGTGCTAAAAGAGGGCTGGTGGCTGATTGGAGGTGGAAACGCATAGGCAGGACATGGCAGCCCTGACGTGCAGTAGTTTAAGTGGAGCAAGGAGGAGCAGGGATGGAGGAAACTGTTGGCTCAGGATGCTGTTGGCCAGCTCAGTGCCTGTTTGAGAAAAGATGTGTCACCATTCATACCTATAAGCATGATGATCAGCTTTTGGCAGGTACTGGAGCTCTGGTTAAAGCCAAGGGTGAGATTAATGTGTCTGAAGTTAGTCCTGTGGCAGAGACTTTTGCTGAGGAATGACGGGCTCTTTCCAGGGCTGATTGAAAGCCTTTGCTGCATGTTGCTTAAAGAGAGCAAAAAGAAGAAGTGGAGGTTGTGGGCAATCTATGGAATACGACTTCAACGGCATTTCCTATTGTTCAAAGCCACTTTTTCTTTAGATCATCAGCGATGTCTCTCGGAACCTTTGACACAGAGGGGAAAACCTCTCTTGCAGACTGGTGCTTCCTACCATCTGCAATCTTACCTTGCCAATGCTTTAGGACAATTTATTCTAGCTCTGAGAAGCCAGCCACTTCCCAGTGCTTTCGGACTCTGCTGAAAGTTGATTGGAGAGAGGGCCAGTTTAATGAAACATTCTGCAAAGCTCAGACCTCTCCACAATGTGCTTCGGACCAGTCCTTCCTGATTCTCCTGGTGTTATCTGGAGGTCTCAAGCACCGAGCGCATTACAAGCTCCTCGTACTTGTGAGGGGCTGCTACTTGTTCTGTGGCACTCACGTCCTCTGCCTGCTTCTAACATTAGTGTTTCTGTGAGTGCTTTAGCACATCCTGCTTCTGAACTGTGCATCTGCCTGCAGTGAATAATTTCTCAAGCGTTGATACTGCATAAATGTGCAATGACTAGGAGGTCTGCTCTTCCATTTCCCTGTTCTGGAGCATGGACAACTGTGGCTCCTTACTCTTTGGTCTCTGCCCTTCTACATCGTTTGACTGTGTAATTTTTGAGGAGGTTTGAGGAGAAAAGAAATGTCTTGGAACTTGTTTAAATATCTCATGGACTCAATAAGCCATGTCATTAGGATTCTTCATTCTAAAGCCCAGTCACAGAGGGACATCCTTGATTATCCTTACTTGTTTGCTATGGGGTTGTGCTTTTTTTGCTGTGGATTTCAGAGCTTCTTTACTTATGTCCTCCAAAATGATGTCCCAGGAGATACCTGCCTTAAGGACCAGCCAAACATCCATGCTTAGGGTGGGGCAAAGAGTGAAGAAGGTAAGGCAACTCTCTGAAGAATCTCTGGATCACTTGTGCTGTAGGATCATCTAATGGGAAGAATGCAGGAGTCCTGAGACCTTTATTTTTTGTTCTGCTTTTACAGGAGTCTCTCCAGGACTTTCATCTGTGACTGATGTAGCAGGCTCCCTTTTCCTGCAGCCAAGCATGTCATTGAAATGGGTGGGGAGATTGATGCTCACATTGTCTGTGCTGGCCCAGCTTCAGCTGGCCTGACCTAAGCTGGCCTCCAGATAGCTCAGCTGGTTTTTGCAGGCCTCCAAGATGTGGAACATAGTTATTTAGGTTTGAAGAGTTCCCTTATCTCCTGAGTGTGGCTACAGTGGGGGAAGTTATAAAAGCAATTTCTTCAAATTACGGAGTGCAGCATTCATAACATACTTAAGCATACAGTCTCTGACTACTGGTTTTGTGCAATTAATGCAACTGATGAAACTGAACTGTTTCATTGCTCTGCAACTTATTTCTGTGTTCTCTTTGCCATTGTCCTGTTTACTGCCACTTTAATACATAGTCATCATTGGTCATACCATGCAGCTATCCCACTGTGTTTTTTTTTTTTTCTGTGTATATGGGAATAGAATAGGGTAGAAATAACTTTGGTCATGGACTTAGGCAGAGAAGGATCTGCCCTGATATGCTGACATCTCTTAAAGCTTCTTACAGTTGGAACAGTGACAGCAGGCAGCATTGCAACACGCCTCCCAAATGTTGTGTTTAATCACAAATCAGGCTTTAATGTTCAAGTAACAGATGAATACTGAAAAGCTTCATAAGAAATAAAAGGAACAGGAAGCACTTTAAAGCCGGGGGGGAAGTACAGATGTGGAAAATTAATCAGCAGTTCTAGAGCTATCATGATCTTCAGAGTGCATACAAGGCTTTTGCCAGTAAAAGCGACCAGGTCTCTGCCCTTGAGCAGTTAATCTGTGTTTAAACTGTTTGTCTTAGGGATCACTCAGAGAAATTAATGCATCTCTGAGTGTTCAAAACCATATTTGTGCAGGTATAAAGGCAATGGCAGTAGAAGCTTCCGGCTCAGGTCAGACCTTAATGCACGTCTTCCAAAGGTGAGCCTGTAACACCATCAATGTGTACCAAGGTATGTGTTGTCTGTCAGTATTGTCACTGGTTTGCAAATACTCAGGAATGAGCTCACAGAGCAGGACCATTGTTTGAGTATCACAAACCATATATTCTTCGCCTGCTTGAGCTGTGGCCTTCTTCCAAAGAGTAATTTAGAACAACATTTAGGGGCACTTTTATATTCTTCTGTCAAAGATTTCAGACTGTAATTTAGAGAAGACACTTCCAGTTGCTTCATGCTTTCCTCCTGCTCTTGTTCTGCATCTCCTTTCCTTGCCTGCTAACCATGAAAAAGAGTCGGCTTTTAAACAGCATTTCCTGTCATGCTTCTCGGTTTCTTGTTCCCCTAATAAAGGGAGTCTGAACAATTTCCTGTAATTTTAATGCTTTTCAGAGCAAAATGCACCAGTGGCATTTCTCAGTACTATCCTGTCTTAGCATGCCTATGCCACACTTTGCTTTTGGCGTCCAAGCTATATTCAGAAATCCCTAAATTTGTTAATAGGTAGGTTGTGAATGAGGTTGTAGATAGAGGTGTGCTCCACAGACTGCTATGGATTCACTGTATGCTGCTGCCACTGGGTAGTACTATAAACCCCTGTTGGAAGTCAGTGGTTTTCAGGTTTGCTGGTGAAACCATTTCTGTGTCTCTGCCATTTTGGCTCTCGCTGCCCTACAATTTAAGAGACCTGTTTATTTAAGTGTGTTTTCAGCTCTGCAAGACAAAAAAGGTTTGGAGGTGCTGTGGTGGCCCTACAGCTATGAACCTAGTTTGGTAGGCACGTATGGCAGGCAGTGTGGAAGGAGTCAGGATCCAGCCGTCACAGTCATAGATACGGTTTGGCTGAATCAAACTATTCCATGAACCGTGAGGAGGCTTCAAGGCTGGGGGACCCAACATTCTCCTCCTCTTGGTGTGGAGTTTTGCCTTCTCTGCCTGGCATGGTCCTGGGCATTTGATCGATAAGTGTTTGGAGAATGTCCCTGAGCCTGGGGTCAATGCATCAGAGTCTCTCAGGTGCAAAGGGATGTGTGGGGGTCTCCAGTCCAATCCCTCACCCAAAGCAGGGCCAGCTGTGGGATCAGATTAGGGTGCTTAGAGCTTTTCTTTTTGGTCTTGAAAACCTCCAGGGATGGAGCCTGCAAAACCTCACTGGAAAACATGTTCCCACTTCACTTTTCACCTTGAGCATCTTCATGGCGAAGATCTCTCTATATTCTGACATAACTGCTGGTGATTCACTTTGTGTTACACAGTGTACCCAGACTTGGCAGAGACCATAGATGGATACAAACTATGTCTTGAAATTAAAGGATTGTTCATTGTGAGGAGCACAGCATAGGCAAACAAGTAGATGGAAATAAAGATGGAATATGAGAAGTTGTGTCATGGCAATGAACAAGTGGAGTATAAACAGGAAAAGAGGAACACCAGCATATATTTTCTGTAAAATCTTTTCATTAAATATGAGTGGTTTTAAAAAGGAAAAAAAGAAATCTATCTAGAACAAGTTAATGGAAAAGGAGAAGAAGGGAAAGCACTGAGATGTAAAACAGACAGCCCTATCTCCTTAAGTCTCTGTGATCTCCAGGGGACGGCAAGTCCAGTTGTGCCAGCCCTCTCTGCTAGCTCTAGTGTTTATAACCTTGCATCATGCTGTGAAGGTGATAGCCCTCTGGGTAGAACCTGAAGTTAAGGTATCTGCTCATGTTGGAGGGCTTTGGGCTAGGCTGTGAGTGAGTGGTGTTAGGTTGGGACACCATGGAGGGCGGTATTAACTGAGCAGTGTGATTCTCATGTCGTGCTCTGGTCTGAAACCAGTCTGGGGCTTCTTTTCATTGAGGTGATTTTTTTTAGCATCTGCCTGTGAAAATTTTTTAGAAAAGAAAATAAATGAATTTGAGCTTGTTGTCAAAGTGAGAACACGTCCAGTCAACCAGCATCTTCTGTTGTTGTGCAGCATGTCTAAAATAGATGCAGGTCTGCCTACTTTCTTAACATGCATCTGGCAGAAAGTAATTAGCAGAAGTTTATGCTTTTGTACTGTTTCTTTCTGTGAAGGACTCGGAGTACTTCATGGGGAGGACCAGCTGATGGGAAACTGGGCCTTTAGCTTGGATCTGCCCGGTGGTCTGATTTGCAGTGTGGCCGATGGTGGAAAGGCAGCATGAGGGCTTGCAGCAGGAGATTTCTGAGCCAGTCTTATTCCCAAAGCCTGCTTTGGGCTGTGCAGGTAGCTGTGTGAAGAGCATCCTTGATTACACTGTATGCTTTTGTGTAGAGTTCAGAGAAGCAGAGTGCATGCATCACCTCTGTTACTCTTCATTCTCCTGCCCATCCCTTTGGCTGGATTGTTCCTTTCCCTGACTTGTCCTCTCCTATTGCTTGACAGTGAGCTGTTGAGAAAGTGACTTGGACTTAGATATGCCAATCAGCCCTGTACTACAAGGGTGGAAGTGGCACTGACAAAAGTGGTGGTATGTGGATGGCATTGGTGCTGCTGTGGTCTTCTTCTATAAAAAGCACAGTGAGGGAAGGAGCAAAGATGCTTGTGGTAGACTGTTTGCTCCAGTGAAAGGTGAGAGTTGGATGCACAAGGATGCACTGTCTGGACAGAAGAATTACTGGAAGAGTGCTTTGTGTTGTGCCAGTGGAGTTAGCAGATGTTTATCGTCCATGATTGAAGCTGCCATGTTCAGTTTGCTGTCTAAAAAAGGGGCAATTGCTCAGAGTGGTTTCCTCTGGATCTGCTGAGTGTGGAGGGAATTTTACCCCTTAGTTCCTGCTCAAACACTTGTGGAGCCGCACAGGGACTCACCTGTGTGTGCTAATGGTCACGCTTTCTCTAGGGAGACAGAGCTGTGGGCTGCAGTCTCCATGAGCAGGAAGATGCTGGGGCAGGTATCTTCTGTCCTCTGAATGCTCATGTAAAAACAGGTCAGGTTTCTGGCCAACTTAATGCAAGAGTGTTTTGAATCATTTTTTCACCCTGGGTGATCAGTACCTGGATCAGGTGTTAGTGACAGGGGACCAGGGCATCTGTTGTAATCCTGCCTCTGCTCAAGGATGGTGAAACCACTCACTCTTCACTTGGCCGTGCAGAAGATGGGGATAATACTGCCTCATAGGGGTATCATGAAAGTTAATTTGATAATTATTTATAAAGCACATTGGAATGCTGCTTCAGTTTTGCACAGTGTTATGATAACATCTAATTAATAAATCCTTATGATACTTTATTTTCTTTCTGCTATAAATATTGGCCTAATATAGGGACAGCTCTGCCTGTGCTAGTCATCGCAGTGACTCAGAGGGAATAAGCAAGCTGAATTTAGTTTGTAAATGTTCTCTACACCCCCACCATCCATCTTACCCATAAAAACAACCTCCCCTTTGGCAACCTGCTGCCTGGCCAATGTCCTTTAGTGGGTCACCAATTGGGGAGAAGTCATTCCTTGAATGGAAATGTTAGCCCTCCAGCAACCTACTTGCTTTTCATGGGCTTTCTCATCCTTCCCCAGCCTTGTGGCTCTGGGCTTTTTCTTGCTGGGTTTGGGTAGGCAAGGGATGACAGGAGGGAAAGGAGGAGCTGCTGCGGGAAGATCTCTGCCCTCCCTTTCTGTGGGATCTTGACCAAGAACTGGGATAACAGGATGCAAGATTGGATTTTCTTTTCTCCTCCAAGCTGTTTTTTCTTTCTTTCTTCTTTCCTTTGCATGTGTTTGCATTCCTTATCGTGCTGTTGTTTTCTTGTTGTGTGCAACATCTTGCTTCCATTTTGGCTGGTGTTGTTAAAGAGATTTCACAGAACAGTGTGTTGTTTTTTTGTACTCAGAATAAGTCATGCTCAGATTGCTTTGCTGTACGTCACATATTGCTGGTTTTGCCTAGCTTTGAGTGGCTTCAGGCTTTTTTGAAGGTGTGAATATCCCATGTGTTTAATACTTCAATGTGGTGAAATTGAAATCTTGTGATACCTATTTTTAGTGCTGAGAAATTTTGACAACTAATGTAAACCTACGTTATCCATCACTTGACAGCATCATCACCGGCGTACAGCTTGTCACTCTCATTTTGAGCTGATTTTTCCAATGAAATTAAAACTATTGGCAGGGATGCGGTGGAAGTGTGTCAGAATCAAGCGTGAAAATGACAGCAGCTACCGCCTAGTTTCTTTCAAAGAACTGAGAGGAGGTGTTTAGATAAGAGGTTCTGAATAAAGTGTTCCTCCTTGAGCCTTTTCTTCAGAAAAGGAAACAGTCCTACTTTTGTTGAATTCTGGCTTGTTGCACCACACGGTACTTGTGGTAAGGGCCGAACAGGCTCATGGGTGCTGTTGTGAGGCTTGTGCAGTGCTGGATGTTGCACTGGTACCTGCTTCCCCGCTCAGGGGGGAGCTGGGCTGGAGGCACTGTGCACAGCCACGTGGTGATGGGCACTCTGTAAAACCATCTTGGTGCTGGGGAGGTGCAGAAGCTTGTGGGGACGCCAGGTACGTGTGTGCACACGTGTTAGTGTGTGTATCCGGAAGAGCTCACCCACTGAGGGTATTTTCTTGAGGCTAAGTGACTAGAAGCTAGCCTCTTCTACAGATATTAATCCTATATACACAGAGGCGTGTATTGTACCCACAGGCGCCTGGACTGTCTCAGTAAAGAGAGAAGGAGCCCTGCCTTTGCTGGTGAAGTTATGCATGCTGGGTGTGAGCAAAGTGCCCACAGAAGCGCTGCAACGTCAGTGTGAGAACTGCCAGCCACAAGCAGCACAACGAAATACAAACCTTAAATTTTAACTTGTGTTTGCTCCAGAGGTGGCTCATATCACTTGTCATTTGTCTTGGTTTCACAGGCAAGGGAGCTGGCTCATCGCCAGCATCCACTCCCCGTAGCTCATTAGGAACCTTTTTCAGGTACCCTTTGCAGTGTAACAGCGGGGGTCAATTTTCTCATGAATTGATATATCTGCTGACCTCTCCAAAGGGGGAAAACCCAGCCCTGTAGTTCATTACCTTACTTTTGTAGAGGCTGAAAGGGAGCCATTTGTAGCTGAACAATACTTACTTTTCACATCTCCCTTCCTAAACCCAAATAGAAATGTGAGGCTGGGAAAATCTTTCTGATAACAGGGAGCATGGATACATTCAGTCTAGTATAATTTTTTATGGTGATAACGTTCTTCAGTTGTCAAGGGTTGGTTTGCAGGCTTTCATTGAATAAAGTGAAGGCAGGCAGTGTTAAATGTCAATTTCAGGGGGTAGAAGTGATTCTGATAGTGGTCTGGTGATTTTCTACTAGTACCCTCTTGTGAGCTTCTACATCACAGAGATCCAGTCTAAAAACTGAGACATAAAACAATAAATGCAGTCTAAGTCAACTTTCCTCCCCAGCTTATCACTGAATGTAAGATGGCTCGAGTCAGTGTCCCCACCTACACAGACACAGCCCTTTGCTTTAGCAGCATTCTTGGTCACAGCCCCTCCTGCCAGATGCTGAGGTGCACAGGCACAAGTGTGGATGTTGCTCTCAGAGGAGGGGTACCAGGGTGAAAGCCAGTGCATGGCTTGGACACATCATCCTCAGTGGTCTGTAAGGACTGGCTTGCACTTTGAAGCCCAGGTTACGTTTGTAGGGCTTCAGTTTACATTGTTATGTGAAAAAGAGATATAATGTTGCTGTAACATGCACCAGGGTGCCTTCCTTAGCCACCACATTGATCTGTGGTTATGGGATGTCTGGAGTAGCACCGAAACTGATGTTGGGCATCAGCACCTTGTTGTTCCCCTGGGGTCATTCCTGACAGATAATAAGTATCTGGTGGGTGCTAGGTCATGTCCTGAAACATGATTGACCACAGCAGGAGATAATCATGGTGGCTGGGACCATTAGAAGCTTCTCTGTGGCTATAAGGACTTGAAGAAACACCTGAGTGGCTCCAGTTGTCTGGAGGATCGAGACAGGACGCTTCTTCAAGGCCATCTGTTTGTGCAGGTGGAAAATGAGACAGATACAATCATGAATTTTTGAAGCACCTTGGCTTTGTAAAGTAAGCCATAGTTAGAGATATGGTCTGCGTAGCCCTGTGCAAGCGTGGCTGATCCTCTTCGTATCTTTCCTTGCTCTTATGAGTCACTGTACTGAAGTGACTCCCATTTTTCTGCCCAAAGTGATAATCCATTGTTAAAATGATATTAACTCATATGTGCTAATTAGCAGGTGCGCCAGGGTGTGAGAAGCCCGGCATGTTAATTAGGGTTGATAAATGCACCTTTATGTAGGATACAAACTTGGCTTGTGTCTGATGGGAGCCCCTCTCTCCTCTTTTCACCACTGAGAAGATGCTACCCTGCAGTTGGACCATGCTATCCTGGGGGGACCTTTCTCATCAGGGCTCTGTGGTGGGGTTTCCACATCTCAGCTGGGTGTCTGGGAGAGCCTGAAGGGTGCTGGGATTTGTCCTGCTGATGTTGGATCTTTACTTAGCTGAGACAGAGAGAGTAAATGTATGCCCTTGACCTCGGGATTTAGCTGATGGCCACTTCTTCAAGCTCCTGGAGGTTGTCCGGCTTAGTTGTTGGCTGGCCTGGTTGTCTCCAACCCATTTTGGGCTGGATATGTTAGGTTGTCTTAGAACAGGTTTCAGTAGGTCCTCGCTAATCACTTAGCACAGGAGAGTATTAAGATTTATTTAAGTTGGCTCATGCGCCTTCAGAGGAAGCCCACATCAAAAGGTGTGTATCCAAATGCGTCAGCCAAGCCGGGGTGACAGGGCCAGAGCCTGGAAATGCCTGTTCTCCTGCAGCGGGCAGGCGTGAGCTGACAAGCCATGGCACTGCCCTGGATGGTTCTTGGTGAGGTTGTTGTCAGCCTTCCCCAAGTGGCATGGACACCTACTTTCTGCAGCTCGCCTGACACAGCCAGGCTTCCGTGAAGGCCATTGTCCTGTTCCTCAGTGAGCTTTGGAGTCTGGCTAACATGTGTCTGGGGAGAAGACTTTCCTTGCCTCTCCCTCCAGCCCCTCCTCAGGGCTGCAGCCACAGCCGTATCAACCAAATCAAATGCTGTATCTACAACAAACCTTAACTACGTGATTGCACCTGTAATTCTTCTGTATGTCTCTCTCTGGTACATCAGTCTTGCTGTTTATTACTTGCTGTTTCTTATTTCAGTGCTACAGGTCACAGTGGGAAGAGGAAGTCACTGCTTTTCTTTCATCCATCTGCGCTGATTTAAAATCCACCAGTGGCCAGATTAACCTGGGACTTGCTGATTTATGACTTGGTTGTCTGCAGCTTTCTGAAAGCAGCTCTTACAGGGAGAGAGGCACATATAGTTCGTGTTTTCCTGTCAGTCGTGGCTGTGACAAGGGTCTGCTATTGGTAGCAGTGGACCAGCAGGAAAAGATGCCCCAAAGTGCTGTGGCCCAATGCAAATTGACCTGAAGCTGGAAGCAAAAGGGTGTGCCTCCTTTAGTCCTCTTAAGCTGAAAAACACTTCAGACAATCACTTGCAATCTGTTGTAGTAAGCATATATGTTCCTCCTTTAGGACTGGAGCATAATTGTTTTGTATCTTGGAGAGCTTGTGTGCATGCACGCCTGTGTATGCATACACATCAGTTTCCGTGTAATGGCAAAGTTGTTTTGATGGGAGTGATTAAGGGTGGGAGGCATCAGAGCTCTGGATGTGGCTTTGCTTGTTGGGCTGTTTGAATGGGCTGAAGATGGTGGATGCTGGCTGTGCCTGCCTGAGTGAACCTGAAGGCAGGTAGCAGCAGCCCCCGTCACCTTCTGAGTCACCCATGGCTCGCCAAACCTGCTTGCCTGCTCTGGGTTTGCTAGTTACCAGCCACAAAAACTGGAGGAGGCAGTCCGCTCCCCTGGGCTTTGTCCCGTTTGTTTCTTCTGCCCTGCCCGCAAACAGGAGCTGTTGGTGTTGCTCACTTGGTGTTTAAATTAACTGCAAGGCTAAGGATCGATCATTACAGTGCTTTCTAGTCCAGTCTGTCTGATCCCATCCCTCCTTAAGCCCTTTTCTGCTGTTGAGATGGAGGGCTCTGGTGCTTATCAAGAGTGCCTGTGGTCACGGGGGACCTGGTGCTTTCTAAATGTGGGCAGATACATCAGAAACATCAGATGCTGCAAGTACTCAGATGTAAAGTTAAATCAGACCTGCTGTTTGAAGTGGGCTAAAACTAACTGCTGTACCAGGAAGCTCGGCTTGTGCACCTGTTTCTGATAGTGGGGTGTGTAAAGGTGATTGTGGTGCATCAAATCACTTCTCCAACTATCTCATCTCCTGCCTGCCCAAAATAGTCATCTCTCGTCCTCTCTGCCATGACCCATAGCACCCACAGCCTCACTGTGGCTATTTAATCACTGCAGTCGCACAACAGCATGTAAAATAATGTGGGAGACCTGGGCTTCTGCTCTCCATACCTTTTGCCATTTTATTTTTTTCTTTTCCTAATGGAAAAGAAAAAATTTCCACCTTTCCCCAATTCATGGTCATTGCAGGGTTGCAGAGAGCAGAACTGCAAGGATACGGTTATTGCTTAATAGTCTGTATTTTTGAAGCATCGTGCTGAGTTTTGAATGTTAACTTGTTAACCAATTTGATTTGTGTTTGTAAAAAATATTTACTGTATTGTCTACTTCATTGCAAGAATAGTCTGATACTTGTTCTCCCGTATAAATGGTGCAGAGTCAAGGTGGGGGAAGTCGGGGGATAAACACAGATGGTTTAGGTTTTGTACTGGTATTTGTTATTTATAGCAACCATTAACCACCGCTGGTCTTGGGGATGCTGCTTCTCAAATCCTAATCCAGAGACAGTTATGTGGAAGTGGTTGGTGAATTAAGTAAAACCAGATCTATGAGTAATTTTTAAATCCCTATAGTTCCTGATCCTGCAAACACTTTAGCACCTGTGGACAGCTTAGTGGGAGGCAATTGCCTGTGTGTTTTGAACGCACATCCTCTACAAAAGCACTGTCTAGGTATACACCGAGGGAGAAATCCTCTGGGACATCAGGCAGTCCAGGACAGTGGCAAAAGGCACAGGCTAGGTCAGAAGTTTTGTATTTTATGTCTTGCTGGTGAATTGCTCCCTGAAAATGCAGTGAAATGCTCAGGATGATGCAGTTTCAGTGTATGAAGAAGGGGACCGCACAGCTGGTTCATGTGTAGCTGATGTGCAAGTCGCCTCTGTGGGTTGATTGGATATTTTAGCTCTTGGCTCCTCTCGCAGCATGCCAGTCTGGTGAGTTAAAGTCACCCCGGAGGGGTGTCCTTAGGAATTCAGATTTCAGGAGCCAGCGGGGCTGACTGGCAGCTCCTCTGAAGCCTTCGACGGGAGGAATTAATCAAGAGAGGGAGGGAAGAAGAGAGGGAGGGAGGGAAGGAGGGAGGGATGGCAAAACCCCAAACCTTCAAACACACCCAATTGACCCGTCTCATCTTAGCATGAAACTTAACTAGTTACACCCACTCTGAAGCAGAAGGGGAATGAAACGCTGGCGCTTCCTCCTTTCCGCTACAGGCAGCTGGGGCTTGGGAAATACAACAGGCAAAGATGTTTGTGCTGTTGATGATGAGTGGTAAGCTACTTCATGAACGACATTAACTTTTGCTTCCGTTGTGTGTGCTAGACTGGGGGAATGAGAGCTGGGAAAACGTGTTTGAGGGGTGTAGCGTCGTGTTGTCTAAGACACTGTGCGTTCAGGAAGCCCTGTAAGGCTTTCCTGTCCTAACTTCTGTCTTTCCCCAGCACAGATGTACATGTTGCTTTCTCTGAATCTCATTTAATCAAATTGCCAAGTATTGTTTGTTCTTGCAGAGTTTGCGCTTCTTGCAGGTAGCAGAAGCACACTGGATCCATTGCAGACACCAAAAGCTCAAACTTGATTGAATGGGAGTTGGGTCTTAAATTCCCTAAGAGAGAAAATGCAGTATCGTGTTACTTATTAAAGATGTTTCCCTTCTCCTGCTGTCTGGCTTTATTTTCAGTAATTACAGGTTGCCATGCTATTTAATTGTTGAAAATGAACCCTGTGAAAGGTTTCAACTTGAATTGAGCTCTGTTAGGTTTCTGTAAGGTGGGGAAAGCTGAAACATTGTCACAGGCAATGCTGCCATGCTTTTCAGTAAGTGTGGAAAGGCTAGGTTTGGTGGGATCCCGCACTCGTCCAGGATCTGATAACGCTGCAGAAGCAGGGTCTAGGGGAACCTTTTCCGTATTGAGTTGCTCATTTTTCTCCTAGCTACTTTTGCGATCACTTACCAAGTTATTTTATATACTGGTTACTATCTTTAAATCTAAATTGCCTAATTCTTGGGTTGGTGACAGGAAATGTGAGTACAGAGCCCTGGCCCTGCAATTACTGTGACTAAGCATTAGGGCTAATAACCAAGTGGGTAGCCTTGTCTCCTGTCTCTGCTCTTTCTCTGCCGTTGAGGGGCTGGCTCACCATCCTCTCTGGGCTTGCCATCCTGACCTGCAATCTTCAGGGCTGCTGTAGGAATGTTACATATAGCTTCTGCTTCCTGAGGGCCATGGGCTTGCTTTCTGATGGGCAGGGTTCAGACCTGATTCAGAGCTGTGCTGCAACTCATCAGCCATGAGTAATACTCCTGTGCAGAGGCAAAGTATAATGTGTACCTTTTGGGGGGAATTAAGTCACACTGTAGCTGTTGGAAATGTTAGTGCTTTAATCGTTTCATTTAGCATACCAGAAACCCATTGTCAAGGCGGCTATTAATTCCTTTGATGGTGTTTTCATATTGCAGGAATGATTTCAATTTTCACATGTGATTAGTGCAGTGGAACGAAGGAAGCAGGTTTTGTGGGTGTTGGTGGGTTGCTTGTTTTTCCCCAATCCTTTTGGAGTTAGAAGTGATCTGTGCATTATGAAAAATGTGTGGAAAATTGCTGTGTTAATCACAGCAGATAGAGCTGAGGAATTAAGTGCTGAAGTGTGGCAACCCTGGTTACGCTTCCTAGGGGAACTGCTCTTTAAAGGGCGTGTGTCTGTTTTCAAGAGGGTTCCAATTTGTTTTGAGGCAGAAACATTTTATTTTTCCAGAATGCCTGTTGGAAAGGAGAAAAAATCTGTAAAACTGCAAATTTGCATCACTTAAGTGTTTGTTTGAGCTTTATGCTTTCGCTCTGGGAAATCAGTGGTAGGATTCCTGCTGGTATTGGTGGTGAGGAGTCATTGATTTTGCACCATCACAGCAGTGGGAACAAGCGTATTAGGCATCAGTCTTCGGAACAGACTCATTTATCTTTAAATGAAGTTGCATATTGTGGCTTGAGTTGTAGGTAATGGCTGTTTGAAAATGAAACCCAAGGAAAATACGGTTAGCTTCCTGTGGGATCAGTGACCTAGAG
>JASSUY010037413.1:50971-66013 GCA_032466535.1 Forpus xanthops
TGCACACAATATTCCAAGTGAGGTCTCACGAGAGCAGAGTAGAGGGGCAGGATCACCTCCCTCGATCTGCTGGTCATCTATTAAAGAAGTGCATATAGAATCACAGAGAACGGTTTGGGTTGGAAGAGACCTTAAAGGTCATTTAAATTTCAAACCCCTTACCATGGGCAGGGACACAATTCCTGTGACTTAATTTTAGAGAGGCTTTTTATGAGCAGCAAAGTGACATTGTGTTTTTGATACTTAGATGAAATTCTGTGGTGTTGAATACAGTCCCTTCTATCTAACTAGATGTTTGTTACCACCATGTCACCTGCTTGAGCACTTCACTTATATAGATGGTTTTATTCTGACCTTATTTCAGTGGTACAGGAAGCAATTTCTTCATCTGTAAAAAAAGATTTGAGATGCAGGGAGATTTAAGATACTTGCCTGTGAATCCATGGAATTAAGTTTGAGAGTGAAGCTCTAATCTAGTACCTTCGCTATAAAATACAGCCTTTGCTTAAGCTTCGCGATTGAATAAATAAATAAACCTGTCAGAGACCCTGGGTGCTGCACGCCGAAATTCCTGGCTTTCAATTGAACAGAATCCTCTAGAAACTAGAAACTTAGGAAAAAAGGAGCCTCAGCTCTAGCCCATCTTTGAAAAGCATCCCCCATGCATCTAATCTGACTGTTCTCCAAAACTCTTGCTGGATAAGTGAAAGTAAGTGGCAGTGCTAAGTGTAAAGAAAATAACAGGAACTTGAGCATGCTTGATGTAAGTACTGCAGGTTGTTTCATCAGGCTAATCACAGAAAATAGGTCTACCCAATGGGACAGCATTGTATAATGTTGTTGAATGTACTCAGCAGTGCAGAATGTGATCTGAAATGCTACCTGTAAGCATTAGCGGTTTCACTCTAAGTCGTGGATTTGAGGACTCAGGCTTTCTGATTGTTTCTGGCTGAATGTGATTATCTCAATAGCTGCACTTGAAAGCTGTTATTTTATTTTCCTTATGACATCGTAATAGCGCTCAAAGGATTAAACGTAAATGTATGTGAAGAGCTTGATCCCGAAGAGCATGAGACATACAGATCACATGTCTGGGCTGGGTTATCATGAGCTCCTATAGAAACTGAGTAGGGTATTTTGACTAAATGACCATTTATGGTTCCACCTTCTCACAGACCCATGCAGATAGTCATTTTTGTTGTACTGTCAATAGAGATGCATATTGGAGTGTGCTATTGGAGTTGAGCAGCCAACTCCTGAAGTTGTGAGGGTGCTCAGGGGGCTGAGCCAGTGCTGTGTCCCTCTGGAAGTGCCTGGAGGTCCATTGGCTTCCCAGATAAGAGTTTCCCTCCAATAACTCCACCAATGGAGTTATTTTCCTGTGCAAAGGGGATTCAGCTGCAGCAGCAGAGGTCACCTGTACATTGGTATCACTGTATCTGTCTCTGCAGAATCATGGTAGAACTGACTTTTTGGGGGTTTATTGCCAAAAAATTTATATGGGGACCAGAGTTTAGGTTTCTTCATGCCCTTAAAGCTCCCACCAGCTGAGGAGATTTTGGGGTGTGTGCTGGTGTAGCCACAGGGCCATAGGAATCCGACTGGGGCAGCAGCTGTATGGAGTGCAGGAGAAAAGGTAGCTAAGGGTGTTGTCTTCCATGATAGCAAATTAAACTGGTCACTGAGTCACTGACTGCCCACAGCCATCCGTACTGGTCCTCTTTTAGGAGCTACCACCCCTGCAGCGGCGATGGTGAAATAGGGCGTTAAGCTGTACAGCTCAACCTGTTCACCCGAGTTAAAATCACAGCAGTGCACTTGGGTACACCCATGGGGATGGTTTTAGCTGCCGCACCCGAACTAGCCCTCCTGGTGGTATTTGTGATCCCTTGCTAATAGGTGAAAAGTTTAAGACACTGTAATGAAATCACGGAATGTAAGAGTGAGGGGAAAGGAGAAAAAACTGCATCCTCTGAATGTTATGCTAGTAAAAATTTATATGTGTAGTATTTTGAATTTGAATGATATGATGAAATTCTTTTAGATGTTCTTGATGGGGTTAACACCTCAGTGTTTTTCTCTGCAGCAGAGTAATCTGTAAAGCTGTACCAGCTTTTTCTTCCAAGTCCTGTAGGTTGTTATTTTAATTAAAAATGCCATAAATTTCAGCACTATTTTTATTAAGAGAGTGTTGAAAATATTCTAATTGCAACTAACTGGTAGTCCAACACAAGACCATTTTAATTTAAAATCAACAAAAGTTTCAGCTAGGTTTCTATCACAATTATTAGTTTTTAATTATTTCTACCATTTTCCCTTATGAAAAATGAAATTATTACTCCTCTGATTCTAAATCTAATTCTGTTTACCAACTTAGAATGTAGAATTGCTTCCTGGCTTGTTTCATGAAAGGCATTGTAATCTCCTTGGAAAAGCTGCATAGCTGTTGGATCGATGTTTCTTCATCTAAATGGATTAGGAAAACGTTGGTAGAATTTTGAGATATTACTTAAAATTGGTCTAAACACATTAATGTATTTAAGACTGATGCTGAAGCATCAAGTTAGTTTGTGTGACATCAATCACAACTTCATGGTCAATCTAGTCCAGTATGTCATGTTTAGTATCATGTTGGCTAAATTAAAATTTATAGTTAGCTGTCATGATAATTGAATGTGATTTATCCTGATTTATTTTTCTCTATATGCAAATTCAAGCCCATTCCAGTGCACATGGCCTGTACTTCTGCGCAGTGGCTTTCAACATCTTTTGGTCAGTACATCCCTGAAAACCATTTCAGCAGAGGTGTGAATCCTTTAGAAGTAGTCAGTGTGCAGTGTGCTGCGTTCTGTGGCAGTTGTGGCCGTGATCTCCCCATCTCCTGGATCCCCATGGGGCTGCTGCAGAGGCCACAGCTCAAAACCCACTGGATAGGCTGCCAGGGGTTTTGAACTGGTGGGCTTGAGGTGCCAGTCCTGTGCCATGGGCTAGAATGGCTTTAGTGTTTCCAGTTGTCACTTGCGTCCCTCCAGGTAGTGCAAGAATAGTCCTTGTGAATGATACCCTTTCTGTAGGATTTATCAACCTGTTACACTTGGCACAGTGAAGGAATCAACCAAACTAACAATAAATATTATGTTTAGTAGCATAAAATTACTAAATAATTTTATGTTAGTACTAAGAACTATGTTCACTGTTATTTAATGCTTGCCTTAAATACAAGCTAAGTTAGAAAATAAGTACACTGGGATATCTGACTTAGCTGTTCACATCGTGTGGCATTCTTCTGAATATTTCCCTTAAACTCCCTTAATGAATGAATTGGGCAAAATCATCCATGGCAAACAAAAAATGCTTTTCTGTTCCATTTTGATGGATAGCATCTTAAGCAGTGTACACTGAAAGAAAATGTCTAACGCGTTCTTATGGGATCAACAATTCATAACTCAATTTAGTCTGAAATCACTGGCTGACAAGTTAAACTGAGAGCTGTCCTCACGTCTCCATTAATCTTCATCTGAAAGTTCCCTGGAAAAAATGCTAGCCCGGGGATGGCTTTGTTGCCGATAGGCATGCAAGCAATCTTTGCTTTACATTGATCTGCACTTCCAGCTGTTCACTTGAATTATGGGTTAATTCTGTCTGGAATTCTGCATAAGTTTTTAATCTTGTTTCTTTTAATAAAGTCGCTTGTCAGAGGGGTATCTGAAATAATGACCGTGGTGCATCGCTGTGGGATGATACTTAAATTCAGTCACATGAGCGTTCAAATAAAAACTTCCTTTGAGTCTGGTGGGAGCCAATTTGCGTTACAGCAGTGCTGAGCTTCGCTCAGCTCTCATATTATAGCATTTAAATATCTTCCCTGTGAGTGGACATCAGTTTTCTGTGGGGGAAAAGAAGATGGATTCTGGAAATCTTGCAATAAACAATTACTCTTGGCAAGCAAGATGCTGTTCTGATTTCCCTGCTTGTTAAAAGTTCCAGTAAAAAGGTCTCTTGATGCAGAAATATCCCAGAATATAGCCTTAGTCAGAGGAAACTGGGAACCAAAGCAGGGGTGTACCTTTTCCCTCTGAAGCACCATCCTACCTATGTTTGCATTCTCTGCATTTTTCATGATGTATTGACAGAAATGTCAGGATAAGTTTCCAGAAAACAAAGGCATGAATGAATAAAGTCTTTTTCTCTCCTCTTTTTCCTGAAACTGGTCATGGGCCTTTTCTTCCCCTAAGCCTGTTAGCTTGGGCTTTAAGCAAGAAAACAAGACAGTAAGACCAAAAGCACCGGAGCAAGTGCTGCTCACTTGTTAAGACAAGTATGGGACTCGTTTCCTTTTCAAAACGCTGTTGGAAGTTGGTCTTTAGGGAGGAAGATTAAAATGGAACTATTGAGCATAAACTTACAAAGTTGGCCCCGTGCCATAAAGTTGAGGCTTTACGTGCTGCATTGTAAGAAGAACAGGTTATTAACCTTGCTGAGCTCCTGTGAGCACCTATAAATCCCTGTACAAAACCTTCCTAGAGTTTTCCCAGCCTTTTTGCTCATTAGGAAGATTAAGCGCAATCCCTTTCCCTTCCCCTCCCATTCTGATGTTCTAGATCATGTTAGCTGCCTCATGGTCTGGGTTTTTTCTCAAAGCATTGTGCCTCAAGTTGAGCACCAGCTTTTATGAATGGCTCCAAGAGATGAGCTTGCATTACTCGGCAGAGGTTTGGCGTGTCTTTCTGCCTGCCCACAACTGAACTACTCTGGTGAAGATTTTTCCCTGCCAATGTCTGCATCTTCATGTTACAGTATTGGTTACAGCAGTCCATGTAGAGCCTTTCTGCGTTTCAGTAGGTGCTAAAAAATTGTCGCAGCGTGTTATGTGTGTGCTTCCATGAGGCCCTGCAAGAGTTGTTTGACTGAAAGCCTGAACCTGGCAGCCTGGGGTGCACTTGGCTGTGCAGTTGGCCAGAGCTTCCTGCATCTCCTGTGTAAACTAGCACTTACGTTTCTTAATTTCACGTCTGTGTTCAGCCTCCACTGGGGCATCTTTCCTTGTTGGTATGGGAGCTGTCAGCAAAGGCCTCCACCTAATTTGCTGGTGAGGCTGGGGGAAGTTTTTTCTGCTTGAAAGGTTCTAGGTGCCCATTGTGTAAAACCTTTCGCAAGTGACATTGCGCTGGGAAAAGTACATGGCAGGGCAGACACTGCAAGCTGGAGCGGAAAGGTACCCTGCAAAAGTGATTATACATTGCTTTCCATGCCTTAATTATTTTTTTAGGGAGGCAGAGAATATGTTCAGGCATGTTAAAACCTGTGTGAGAAATGATAATTGAGTACCTCCCTCCTTTCCCACAGCTGGGCGTAGATAAGACACGCCAAACCTCATGTCTGGCTTCTTTTTACAGCCCTCTCCTGTGGCAGCTGCTCTGTGGCCTTTGTTTTGAGATGGAGAGGGGTGAGGTGGTTGAGGGGTGTTTGCCTCTTTTCCTCTGCCTGTGGCACACATGCAGTGCTGGTACCCATGAGCAGCACTGGTGCTCATCCCCATCTCTGTGTTGGGGAGCTGCACCCCACTCTCCCTGTGGTGCTTGCTGTTGACCCCTAAATTGCCAGGCCAGCAATGCACAGGGTGCTTTCCCTGCCCCATTACCTCATCCCAGTGAATAAGGTCTGTGCTCTGTTCCCTGTCCCATGAAATCACTCGCATTTTTTAGAGTAAAGAAGAGCTGATGGTAAATGGGGGATGGTGGAAACCGGCCTCAAGCCACATTTCCAGCTGTGGCTGTAGTAGTTTATTTGTTTCATTTCAAAACTGTTGCAGGCATGGCTGGTTTAAATTACTTCTTCCTTGTGACCTACTATGCTGAGAAGTGGTCAGCTTAAACAATATCCTGCATATTAATTGGTGCAGTGGGATTCTCGGTGACATTTGGAGGAGTGCCCCTCTTGGTTTTAACACTGAGTTACTCTTCAAAGGTTATTATATTTTCAAATGGATTTACTGCCCGTATAGATAATTGTTAATCTAATTACTAAACCTAAAATGAGCCCTGAAAGTTGGTGAGTCTGTCTGAAACACTGCGAACAAAGGAAGCCCATCAGGTTTCTGCACCTTTTATAAATATAAGCCTCCGGAACAAATTAACTGACAGAAATCCCACAAAAATGTCTCAGTTAATGGGCTCACTCTTGCCTACACTGTATTTAGTTACAGAAGTACTGGTAAGTATTGCTAATTGCAACCTCCCAGACGTCACCAGGAGGACGGTATAGTGGAAGCTACAGCCTGTGAGATGGGCTGAAAGGAGGAGTGATTTTTCTCAAGCCTGTGCTGTCTTTGTTGGGCTCTCAAAAGTATAAAGCACTGAGCACTTTTTGCAGAGGCATAAGAGTGTTTTGTTGTTTTTCTGTGCGCTTTCTGAACGTAGCTGCTGTAGGAATTTCAGGTATTTCCAAAAGTTATATATAGGGCGTTAACAAGGGTGTTTTCAAAATGCTTACTCTGAACTTCCTTTGAAGGACAGCCTTTTTCAAATGGGAAAGTGAAATGTGCTGTCCTGGAACTGCTACCTGGGAGCCGGCAGCTGGGGAGAGCAGCAGCACTGCCTGCCGCTGCCTTTGCTTCCTCCTTATCCTCCTCACTGGAGCTATTGAGTCTTCTGGGCCAGAGCAGGGAGAAAGGGAAGAGGTGGCAAAGGAACCTTTCCCTAAGCCAGACCCTGGTGGGATATCCCCTGAGAGAAGGGTGAAGGGAGCTGGCTTTAGAGGCACAGGTGCTGCCTGGCTGGTGAGGGGATTGTGGGGGAATGGAAGAGGTGTTGAAAATAGAATCAGAGAGTCAACTAGGTTGGAAAAGATCATTAAGATCATAAAGTCTAACTGTTACCCCAGGACTGCTAAGTCCGCCACTAAACCATGTCACTGAGGGCCTCACCTGCATGGTTTGTGAACACTTCCAGGGACGGTGATTCCACCACTGCTCTGGACAGCCTGTTCCAGTGCCTGAACACTCTCTTGGTGAAGATATATTTCCTAATATCCAATCTAAACCTCTCCTGACACAGCTCCAGGTTGTTTCTTCTTGTCCTATCACTTGTTACTTGGGAGAAGAGACTAGCCACCTCCTTGTTCCATCCTCCTTTTGGGTAGTTGTAGAGAGCAATAAGATCCCCCCTGAGCCTTCTCTTCTCTGGACTAAATATCCCCAGTTCCCTCAGCTCACTGAATTAATTTTTCACCCATTTCACTGAGGCTTTTGGGCAAGGTGTGTAAGAGAGCTGTTATTTCTGAAGGTGGGAGGGAGGCTTGCTGGCTCGCTCATGTGGTGGCTTGTTCCGAGTGAGACTGATATGTGTAAGCTCGACAGCTTCTTGAAGAAAAGAATGGCATCAACATGGCGGAAGGAGACACTTTTTCTCCCTCCGACAAACCTGAGTTTTCAGCCCACCCTTGGTGCAGTAGAAGCTCACAGATGAGAAGCAATTGGGTGCAGTATGGCAATAAGGAGAGCATTTGTGCTGCTGGATGTTGCAATGATCAGAGGCTGCTGGGAGCAGCCCAGGTTTTACACAACAGGGACCAATGCAGAAAAGAATGACTTTCCCTTCCCAGGAAGCTGAGAGCAGCAGGACTGCTAGAGGAATGAAGAAAGGCATTGCATTACTGAGGGCAGGCGCAGAAGTGCGGTGCAGCAAGGCCAGATGCACGTTAACAGCTCATCGCTGGTGTGGTGCACCAGCCTGGCCTCCTTGCAGTGGTACAAAGTCTTCTTGATGTGGTTGATGCTTATACCAGCAAAATAGTGCTTTTACTTGAAGAGCTTATTCTAAGCTTGTTTTTCTTTAGGGGAAAAAGAAGTGTTTCTGTAAGTCATGTCACAGTTTTGCTCCGATAGCTGTATTGCGGTCGTCTCTGCCGGCATAATCAGAGGTCATGCTTCATCAAATATTTGACTGACATAGCTGTGTTGGCAAGTATTTGTAACATAGGTCTGGCCTCAGTTTTATTCCTGTGCTTATATTCCTGCACTGCACAAAGTCTTTCCTTCTTTAATGTATAGGGGATAACTTTTGGAGAAAGATTTTGTAAGTGTTGGTTGAAAACTGTAAATGATGAAGTGCAAAATACTAGCTTGCTTTCCTCCTCCTTTTCATGTAGGTATGCTGACTCTGATGAGTGGTGGAAAAAAAACAAGTAAACAACCAGAGGAGGGACTTGCATTTGAAATATTTTGATTTCACTTGTGGGTGACTTGAAAGGATGTGCAGCCCATAAGTGTTGAGTGATAAGGTGATCTTTTAAGATGGGAAGACTGTCTCTGATGGCAAAACATTCAGAGGTCACCAGAGCATCTCTAAGGCACACTCTGTACTCGTGTGTGAAAGCTTCAATGGTAAAGACCTCTGTACCAGCACAAAGAATATTGTCTTCAAAAAAGAAGTGAAAGGCTGGTGCAGCACTGCAAGCCAAGGAGTCTTTGTTTAGCTTAACTGTAAAGGTGTCCTTTGCTACTCTCTTTTGGCCCCTCTTTAAAGGGCTCCCCTTTAAAATTCCACTTCAAAATGGCAGTAGTCTCTTATTTTTCTTTGAGGTATATCCACTAGCTGCAAAAAAACAAGTTACTTTTTCTGCCCTAGGTCTGTAGCATCAGTGTGGAGATGTGGCGAGGCTGTGGCTGCTGATGGAGTAGAAGGCATGGCAGAGGCATCTCCTGGTGGCTTTAGCCAGGGGTGTGAGGGGGAGAAAACATGGTTTTCAAGAGGACCAAAATTCAGGCTCCCTGATATTATTTTTAACAACCATTTGAATAAAAATTACTTTACCCAGTAACACAGTGGGGGCTGTGTGCACACGGACAAAAATGATACTGGGGAATTATTGGGAAAGTGTGGTCTTTCCTGCAGCTTGGAGATCACTCCGTTTGTCAGACAGATGCCATTCACAGGAAGTCAGAAACTGTTGTGAGCTCAGGTGGGCTGAAAAATTCACTTGTATTGTGGGCATAGGTGAATACGGTCAGTGTGTCTACAAATACTCTCTGTGTACATTTACTGCAATTTTTATTTTCATTTGGGCAGGGAATGATGCCACAGAAAATATCAGTAGCTTTCTCAGCTACTAAAATCATCTACTACTCTTTAAATTTAAAGAGGAAACGGGTTATTTTCTCTTAGGACTATTTTGGGCCACATACCAACATGAAGCGTTGAAATGATGGAATGACATTTACTACTGCTGAAAATATCAAGTGCTGTGTAGATTTACTGTCTTCGTTTGACAGTGTGGCTGATATTTCACCAACCCAGCATTTCTGAAGAAGTAGTTCTATTGTTTTGTGAGCAGCTTGCATTTCTAATGTGTACTTTAGAATTCCTAAAAAAATCCCACTGAATACCTTAGCACCCTATAATGTTTCGTTTCTGTGACTATACCTCACAGTAACTGCCACAGGTAAGAAAAATACTCTTCTTATAAATATTAAGGCAAAGCATTTTATTAGTGACCTTCTTTTATCAAAAAGGCATCGAACCAGAACTGACAGTAAGCAGTTTTCCACCAACACTCTGGCTCTGCTTCAGTCGGACAGCATCTTTAGCGCTCTCTCTAATAAATAGCTCTGCTGGGTGACTTTCCAGTAATGTTTCACTTCGGGCTAGGCAATCAATTTTTCTTTTCTGGTGAATGGTTTGTTCAGTGAAATGTGGTTTGCGAGTCTGGGACAGCTGAGAAACTCTGGAGCTGATTTTAAGCTGTGGAGGGCCGCCGTCAAGTGATACTGCTTCTTTGGAGCTCTCAGGTGGGATTAGGCAGACACATGGCTGGATTGGAGGCTGTGAGTGGTGACTATGTCTATGGATTTGACTTAAGCTTACTCAGTATTCTCAAATGAAAACTTAATTTTCCACATAGACCAATAAAATAGAAAAGAATAGCTTCCCCACCCTCACCCCTTCACATGCATGTGCACTCTCATACTGCTTTCTAATCTATGCCCAAGAGGATGTCACTCCTCCAGAACTTGGGAGATCCAGATGAAAGTCCTCTGGAAAGCCTAAAATCTTCTGTTACACCTTTCGGTGGAAGGCACCTTCATAGGAGACTTTCTTGAGTTACTTGTGTTACAGAGATATTCATGGAACAGTTGTTCTTAGTTTATCTTGTAAGTAGTTGCTTATGTTTTTCATATAATATTTAAATGTTGGGGCACTAAGAAAAAGAGAGAGCCTGGTGCTGGGAAATTCCCACCTAGGATTTGGAGCGCCTCTCCTTGCCCCTTCTTTGGTCATCCTTTTGAATTGTTTTCAGAAGAAGGAAACCGATGCTTGTTTTGGCAGCCTGCTCTGTAGGATGTCAGGAGCAAAAAGGTACAAGACCCACAGCTGGGTATCTGACAGTGCTGGCTTTGCACTAATTACCGGTAGCTCATGTGTGCCAGCAACAGCATTTTACCTTTATTGACCATAGCTTGCAAGCCAGAAGAGAATTTGAACCAGCGCCTGTACCTGCCAAATTATAGAGCGTTAGTCCAGCAGCATCAATATGTTACTTTTTTCATACTGGTCATGAACAGCGTGAGTTTCACACCTTTTGAAAGGTTGAGCTCTCTCCCTTGATGCAACTGCAGTCGATGGATCACACCAAGGCTGGTCAGTTCATGAAATCCAGGGCAGTAACTCTCTGCTGAACAAGCCAACTCAGTGGGTACACTGGGGTTGCTCAGTGCGATATACTCGTGTCCCATTTGACTACAGTTTTGTTATTCCAGAGGCAAAGTTCAATCTCTCTAAGAGAGATCATTGTGCAAAACGTGTATAGCCTTCAATCCTTGTCCTCTAAAACGTGTCTGAGAGAGTGATTACCCTGGCTTGCTCTTGCAGCTCCCAGGGCCATCACCAGTCACACTGGGATGGTGGGGACCTGCCTGCTGTTTGTCTGTCTTGTCCTGGGAGATCCCAAGCACATGCTGGGGGCTGGCTGCTTTTAGGAAGTCTCTGCTGGAACCAGGTACCAGGAACTGCTGCCAGATCTGAGGACATTTGCAAAGGAGAGAGGGAGCAGGAGGAAGGCACAGTCCACTTCAACCTTGCCTTGCTTGTATTGTCAGTATGAAATTACTACAAATACAACTATTTGAATTTATGCTTTTTTTTAACCTACTCTTTTCATGAATCATGTCCTTTTTCAGCCTCTTGCTTTGTCACATGAGAGAGTCGTGTTATTTTTGCCTCTCAGGGTGAAACTCTATGCTTCACTGTGTCTGCCTTGCTTTTCTTGAAGGTAGCCTGACCTGCATTAACCTTTGCCACAGATGATGAGGGTTGCGTATGTTATTCCAGATGAGATCAGTGTCTTCTGTGGCAGCGTTCTCTCCTGTTTCTTCTGGGCAGGTCTTGCTTGGTGCATCTTTTGATTACATTTACTTTTTTTGTCATTTTTATCACATTGAGAGCTTATGGTCCTCCGGGATCAATGCAAGACAAAAGCTCTCTTTGTATTGTGACATTTTCTGACTGTGTCATCAGCACAAATCACTCAGAAAGTTTTTTCTTTGCTTGTCATCATTGAAAACATGATAAAACCTGGTCCTTGAGCCAGATAATTCTCCTTTCAGCACAACCTCCTTGCGAAGTTTCTTCTGCATATCAATTCCTATGCCAATTTTCATCATCTTCAGCTTAACTAGTAGTTTCCTGGAAAGATATCTCCTGCCTTTCCTCCCCTGGACGATGGGTTATTTTGTTGGAGAAATAGATCAGAGTAAGACGCCACAATTCATATTGCATTTTATTCTGTTTCCCATTCCTTCCCATGTTTTTCCCAGTTCCATCTCTCAGATGTGCTCTCCAGTCTTATGCCTTGCGTGCCATTGAGGCCAGACAGTTGGGTATGTCATTGCTGGGATCACTTGTTCACCAGTCCCAGGCAGGATCCTGATCCACAGGTTTTAATATAAAAATTCTTGTTGGTATCCCTGTGGTTGCTTGCGCCCCTTCTCTCATAGTTTTGGGATGCAGATTCAGAACTCCTGCTGACTGGCACATTTTCAGCTCTTTGAATTTTGCTCCTCAGATACCTCAGATGTGGTGATTCACATGCCTTGCTCCCCCCCCAGTGCCCTTACTGAAAATGAAGGCAAAGCATTTGAGGCCACGCTCAGAGCTGATGGGTTTCAGCTTTCCATCATGAAACTATCTTAGCCTGACTTTTGGTAGTTTTGGCTTTTCCTCTCAAAAACCTTTGCTGATAGGTCCCTTTTCGCACCCTGTGGCAGGGCTCTGTGCTCCCAGCCCATCTCTTCCCAGGATGGAGGCTCACACCCTGAGCCCTAAGGGAGTCTTCCCCCAGGATTACCATCCTTCGTAGGTTTTGCCCCCTCTTAATTAAAGGAGCAACACCCAACGTGTTGGTGTTGTGTGTTCCTCCCTCAGGGAAGAGCTATCAGCAGGAGCTGTGTCAGGAGATGTGATGTACGAGTTGTGACTAAAACCGGTCAACCCAGATAAACTTAACTGCGGTGGTGCGGATACATCTCTGTGACGGCGCTTGAATGATCAGGTTCTGTCAGGACGTGCAAGATAAAATCTGAATTCTTAATTTATCTTTGACAGTGCCAAGCTGGTGCAGACCAGCCGAGTTTTGCATGAATGTTTTCTTTTTTAGTGCGTGCTGGAGAAATGGTGAGAGCTTACACTATGGTAATGCCAGGATGAGAAACCTGTTCTATTGCGGCTGATGTCATCACACTGGGTGAAAACAGCAGCCATTTGGTCATATGCTCACCTGCCTCTCCTCCCAGGCTCTGAATAAACAGTAGTTCTAATTCCCAGTGTAGGGTTTTGTGAAGCAGAGTTGCCTCTTCACTGGGACTCCTTTTTGTTCCTCCTGTCCTCTCCAGCAGCCCTGGGGGGAGTGCTCAATTCATACCGAAGCTGCTAGTGCTATTGATAGTCTTCTTTTTAAGTCTTGGTGAACTGCCGCCTCAAGCATCTTCGCCTTGCCCTATCCTTGCCAGAGCAGCCAAGCCATAGCATCTCCAACATGTCAGGCAACAAACTCTTATTTTCAGGAAGTGTGGGATGTTTAACATGTGCTTTCTGCTGGTTAGGTGTGACTTTCCTCCTTGGAGTCACCCAATGCCTTTTAGAATTGGAGGTTATAGCCATTTTGGGTCTTTCAATATTTGATGAGAGTGCTATATTCACACTTGGCAGAGAGGAAAAGGAGCTGTGGGGAGTATCCCCAGGTTGCCCAGGGTGCACAGGAGGGAGGCTGCAGGCAAGAATCAAGCTCTGCACTCCATCGTTGGCAAGCAATTTAAGTGAAGGCTGAATTTTGTAAGGTACTGATTTGAGAGTATGAGCTCACTGAGAGAGATACTGGTACCAAAACTTCTGCAAGACATGCTATAAGCTTAAAAGGGCATCCTTCGCTACAATACTTTTCCTTATTATGCTTCCCTTGTGACCTCATTGCTAAAGTTGTTGTAACTTTTATGTCCTTTATACTAATTATGTAGCATAGCTTATAATGCTTTTGTATCTCAGTGACATACCTCATTCTCTGTCAGAGTGATCAAAATGTGAAAGTTACTGTGATCATGCACTCACCAGGGTTTAATTTGCTGCCTGTTTTTCTGCAGACCTCTGGAATCCCTCCCTAGTATGGGTATCTAAAATTAGATACTTGTCTTCATATCTCAGGCACCATCTTAATGATCTGTGTGAGGTCTTTGGCATTGCTTGAAAATCAGATTACTTACCTCTGCTTAAATGAGGATATACACTAAACGCTTCCTCTCCAATTCCCCCTCTCCCAATTATTGGCCTTATTTTTTTCCACAGCACTCTAATTCTTCACATCCTGCCTCAGTGGTTCCCTGGTCACTCAAGCCAAGTGTTTTAATTTTTATTGTGGGGACTGTGGTGCTGGGTGGTTCTTCTGTGTGCATCATCTGCCATGTCCCACATTGCTTCTTCCTCCTTCCTCTTCCAGCTGCCCATCCTCGGCTGTGCAGTGAGTGCTCTGATGGATCCATTCTGGGCTCTGTCTCCTGATCTGAACATTTTTTTGTTGCTACTAAGTGAAGGGGGTTTTTAATGCATTGGGCACGTCCCATCCTCATTGCGCATCAGCAGTTCTCTACTCCTTTGGCACAAGCAGAAAGTCCTTTTCAAACAAAACGTAATAACAGTAATGTATAACCTAAAGGTAAATAAACAAACCGCACCTTATTTTTATTTCAGATGAAGTTTGGGCATTCTTTTTATTTTTTAAAAAGTAATTCATAAATGCACACTCAGTCCTTTCTCATTCTTGTCCTCCATGGGATTCAAGTGGGCTCCTTCCTCCCTGCAACTCCCTTGTGGCTTGGGGCTGGCTGCAGCTCCCTGAAGTGGATTATAAACCCTCTCCACTTCCCAGGGTGCTGCATGGAAGCTGCTGTTTGTCTGCCCCACAGACTCCGGGGAGTTGCCTTCGTGGCTTCCCATAGATTTGCTTATGTCTGATGATCTGAAATTAGGAACCTTCCCCTGCTTTGCCCTTCTCTGCAAACGTGTAAAACCTTGCACATTTCCCCTAGGGAAGAAAGGGGGATTTCCCCACCATTAAAAATAAAAGGGAAGGGAAGGAGAAATACTTAAAACATGTCCAGATAGTTGTAAATATGATTAAAAAACAAACAAAGCCTCAACTGTGTCAATTATTCACATCCCCTTGTATAAATATAGAAACCCTAAAGAGGGGTCTTTCCCTTGGGCTACCTGCTCTTCTCTTCCATGAGTTTATTACCAAGGCCTCACAGTGCTTTGGCAGTGCCATGCTTCTGGTTTTTTTTTCCTTAACTGTGATTTGGGGATGGTTGTTGGAGTATTGTGTGCAGTTCTGGTGTCCTCTACATAAAAAGGACATGGAACTGTTGGAATAAGTCCATAGGAGGGCTACGAGGATCATCAGGGGGCTGGAACACCTCCCATATGAAAATAGGATGAGAGAGTTGGGGCTGTTCAGCCTGGAGAAGAGAAGGCTGCATGGAGACCTCATAGCAGCCTT
>JASSUY010037414.1:5236-15971 GCA_032466535.1 Forpus xanthops
AGTGTTGTTCATTGGTAGGTTAATCCTTGAGAAAAAGGTTTCATCATCCTTCAGAAATTCTGCGTTTTCCAGAGAGGCTGTTCCAGCTGACTGCAAAGGTACATCTAGCAAGGTTTGCAAAAGGTGCCAAAGGGAGCCATATACTCATACTCCATGTGCTACTGAGATTCTCTGTCAATTTTAACCAGAGCACTTTGTGGCTAATAACTGCAGTGCTTTATCCTGCCAGTTTGTGTTGAATTTGGTTATCTCAAAACTTCGCATCACATGGCAAAATCTTCATCTTTTTGTGTCTGTAGTCTTAGCCTTCCAAAACATACCAGTCTCTTTGCTGCAGCATGACTGCCCCATGTGAGATCAGGTACACACCGAGGGTGAGGTAAGCAGATATGCAGAGAAATCAGAAGACCACACAGAGAACAGCCATTGAACAGCTCATTGAAACACCAAATAAAAGTGCCTTGGAAATGGTAAATGCGGGTTGACATTTCAATAAATATTTATCAAATTACTTCAAAGAAGGAGTTGAGAAGAGAGCTTTGGAAGGGAGGCTGTCAAGCCACAGTTTTTCCACTGCCTTTTTCCTAGCACATTATGTAAGATGTATTTGTTTGTGTTTTCCAAAGGAATAGTGTTCATTTTTGAACCGGGAGAGCATAAAGCAGTTTTAGAGGAAGCCATCAGGTACTGAGCCTTTAGCTGTGCTCCTCATTCTTTGTGCAATCTCTTTAGATTTCTAACCAATTTTTGCCCATTTCGAACTTTGTTTAAGCCATTTTGGCTTTTATTTAAAGCCAGTTTTCCAACATTTAACCCATTATAAGCCTTTTTTGGGTATTTCTAAACTATTGATGGCCATTTCAACCCCACTTTTGTCCATTTCTGACCCATTTTAAGCCATTTTGGCTCTTTTCTAAACACAGTTTTCCTCTTTTCTAACCTACTTTAAGACATTTTGGCTATTTCTAAACTGTATGTGGCCATTTCTATTCGACTTTTGCCCCTTTGTCACCAGTTGTAAGCCAGTTTTGGCTATTTCTAACCCACTTCTCTCATTTCTTATCTGCTTCAAACCTACTTTTTTTACTGTTTCCAAACCATTTTTGTCCATATATAAGCAATTTCTTGCCAGTTTTAACCCATTTCTGCCCATTTCTAGCTTGGTTTAAGCCATTTTGGCTTTTTTTTTTTTTTAAACACAGTTTTCCCACTCCCCACCTATTTGAAGCCTTCTTTTGCCTATTTCTATACCATTGATAGCTATTTCTATCCCATTTTCTGCCATTTCTTACCACTTTATGCCATTTCTGGCTATTTCTGACCCCTTTTCCCCATTGCTAAGCCATTTTAAGCTTTTCTTGGCTGCTTCTAAACTGCTTTTGTCTATTTCTAACCTCTTGTTGCCCAATTCTTATTCTTCTTAAGTCATTTTGGCCATTACCAAACCATTTTTGTTCATTTCTAAGCAATTTCTTGCTATTTCTAACCCATTTTTGCCCATTTCTAACTTCTTTTAAATCATTATTGGCCATTTCTAACCTCTTTTAAGCCTTTTTGGCTGTATTTTAAACTCAGTTTTCCCCTTTTCTAACCTACTTCAAGCCTCCTTTGGCTATTTTTTAACTATATGCGGGCTTTTCTATCCCACTTTTGCCCCTTTATCAACAGGTTTAAGCTTTTCTGGGCTGTTTCTAAACTGCTTTTGTCTATTTCTAGCCCATTTTAGCCCAATTCTAACACTTCTTAAGCCATTTTGCCCACTTCCAAGCCATATTTGTCAATTTCTACAGCACTATCTTGCCATTTCTAACCCATTTTTGCCCATTTCTGACAGATTTTAGTCCTTTTTTGGCAGTTTCTAACCAATATTTTGCTAATTTTTGACTCATGTTAAGCCTTTTTTCTGATTTCCATCGTATTTACAGCCATTTCTATCCCTTCCTTCATGTTTCTTTACAGTCTTTTGTCCTTTTTTGCTATTTCTAACCCTTTTTCTCATTTCTAACCCTTTATTAACTTAGGGTTTTTTTCCATTTCTGTACTAGTTTTGGACACTCCGAATCCAATTTTGTCCCTTCCTGAGCCCTTTTATTGCATTTTTGGCCATTTTTAACATTTGACTGCCCAATTCTTACCGATCTTATGCCACTTCAGCTATTTTTGAACCATTTTTGTTCTTTTCCATCTGATTTTATTGCCATTTCTGACACATTTTAAGCCTTTTTTTTTTTTTCCCCTTTCTAACCCTTATCTTCTCTCAGCAGTTTTAAGCCATGTATGGGCCGTTTCTACCCCTTTTTTACCCTTTTTAACCCCTATTAAGGAGTTTTGGTTATCCCTTACCCATTTTTCCCTAACTAATGCAGCTGAAGCCATCTTGGCCATTTCTTAGCTGGTTTTGGCCACTTGTAACCAATTCTTGGTTATTTTTAACCCATTTCCATTCAATTTCTGTCATTTTCTCACCAATTTTTACCCACTTTGAAGCCATTTTTTCCCATTTTTCACCCAAACTCATGCCATTTTTGGCTGTTTCTAAACCATTCCTTTTCATTTTTAGGCCATAATTCTGGGGTTTAACTCTTTCATAAGACATTTTTGACTGATTCTTCCTAGTTTTTGACAATTTTTAAACCAGCTTTGGCCATTTGTAGCTTATTATTAGCTATTGTTGGCTGCTTCTAACCAATTTTTGCCCTGTCCTAACTGGTTTTAAACCATTTTTGCTCATTTCTAACTCATTTTTACTCTCTTCCTAATAGTTTTAACCTCATTTTTGGCAACTTCTATTCCTTTTTTTGCCAGCTGTAATATGGTTAAAGGCTTGGTTTTCATTTTTCTAACCCATGTTTGGACACTTCTTACCTGCTTTAAGGTATGGGATACTTAAAGTGATTATGAAACCACACAAAGCAAACACAAATTAAAAGAAGGGAACATGCCTGAAAGAATAGCAAATCGAAGTCCCTTCAGCAACTGCTCACCGCTCCTGAAACTGCAGAGTCTCAGTGTTACACAGCATCCCCCCAAAAAAACAAACCCGACAGTGTTTCTCTCACAGGCATCACCTACACTCACAGAGCTTCTGTCTGTGCTTTGCCACCTGAACTCTGTCCACATGCTGCCTCACTGGTGCCTGTTCTTCAGCATCCTGGAGCTTGGCTCACAGAGACCAAAGGCCCAGACCCTCCTCCTACAGTCAAAGAGCCAAGGAAGAAAGTTAGTGCTGAAGCATTACTTACACAAGGTGAACTCCAGAATGGTGCCCCCAGCACGGCAATCCACACTCACTTTGCATTGAAACGACCATCTCCACATTGCCTCCCTGGAGCCTAATCTTCAGCATTACAAACTGCAGATGGAGTCCTAGAAAAAAGATGCATTTAACAATGCCCTACTGAAGAATCCTTTTCCCTTCTGGACCTTTTCTGGGCTACAGCCATCAGCCCCAGAAAATAGCACTGCTCATCATTCCTCTTTTATCCCAGGTGGTGGTTTTCCCCACCCCTGCCCCAGGGCATTGAGGGAGGGGTTGTGGGTGTTGCCTGGGGTATATAAGGCACAGGGTTGGATAGAGACCCTCATTCAGCTCTTGGGCTTCAGTAGGGTGAGTTTTGTGGTGCTTGTTTTGTCTTTTGTCATCTGTGAGCCTTGTGGTGCTTTGTGCTGTTGTATTTTGGTGTTTGCTGCAATGGAGTCATCTGGATGAAGAGCTTAAGGACATGTCATGGTTTCTCAGTGTGTGCATTAATAAGGGTTTCTGTAAGGTTTGGTTGTCTGAGGTATTACAGGAGGGGGTTAGGTTTTTTAAGATTGCTTATTGGTGTGTTTTGGTTTTTTGCTTATTAGGCACTGAATGTTTTCTTTCCTGGAAGCAGAGCTTTGAGGTTGCTTTTTATCTCTTAGGTGTGTTCTGTATTTGGTTGATTAATGAAATGTTTCCTGTTAAGAGATGTATAGGAGAGTAGTGGGAAGCAGGTGGAAGCAGGAGTCATATTTTTGAATATCACTACCCTCGTGAGTGCAGAAGCATGCCTGGTTGCTGTTGGCCTTCTTTTCTAGCTGGGGATCTCATTAACAGTTCCCTTAGTACAGTGGTTAAATCATGCTTGACTTTTTATCTCTGTTTTTGTATTCCTCCTTTATTGAACACAGTTGAGTGTCCTCAAGGGTTGATCATGGAGTACAAGCATCCAGCCTAAGCTTCTAATGTCTAGGAGCCAGTGCAGGAAGCTGTTGTTGGTTAGTCCTTACAGGTGATCCTCTCTAGAATTGTGCCATCAGCAAGGCACTTCACTGTAGATAAAAACTGCAGTAGCCACCTGAAGTCCTATTTGTGCACTGCTCTTGTGTAGGGTGCTTTTGCATATTCCAAGGCACAGGTACTTTAACAGTTTAGGTAAGTGCATAATCCTTCATGTCCCGTTCTACTCCATGTCCTGTGGAAACAGCATTACACGAACGTCTGGAACTACAGCAGAGGAAGCCTCAACAAAGGACAGCATCGAACCCCAAGCAACACAAAAATCTGGCAGCAAAACCACCCCACCGTTCCTCGGCTTGGTTGCAACACCTCCAACAGGAGATATTAGCATCCCTCTTCTTGCTCACGAGTAACCACTCCATCCTTTTGCCTCCTCCCAGCTCGGCCTCCAACTGACCAGGACAGAATGTGTCTTACCAAGGCAACCCTGACAACCTGCAGCGGCCTCTCCTCTGCATTTCCAGTTCAGAGAGAAACCATTGCGAGGCAGTGTGGGCGTTTCTGGACATCCCTCGTAATTCCCACTACAAAGCATGACCGCAACAAACAGATGAACTGCTAGGAAAGGGCAGGCAGATGGGTGCCACGCTTCAAGTCACGGTCCTGCCAGCTAGCACTCAGAACTGCTTTTTCCAGGCTAACAGAAACCTGTCTTTTAACCAAAGAGAGCACTGACACCTCCTTTGTAACAGACTTCCAGAAGTCAAAGGCACTAAGCACCTCTCATACTTCCTTCAGCTCATGCAACTACATGGCTACTGCTTTCTCCTTCTGCCATGAGCATTCAAGTCCCAGTAAACATTAACAAAGCCCTTACACCTCCCATCGGATTCCCAATGCCCTGCCTTTCCAGCCAATAAAAAGGACCCAAACTAATCATTCGTTATTTAGATAGAGCCATCCTTGCCCGGGTTTTCTTCCAAACACTCTTCAGCAGGAGCATAAGGAACAACATCTTTTCCAGATACATTGGAGTCTCATACAAACATAGGTATTTTACACAGAAAAACACACTACAGGTTTCTTATTGCTATTTATAGACAAAGCTAACCCCAAATTTCTCAGTTGCTTCTGAGTAATACAGGATGGTAACTTGGAAATAAAGCAGTTTTACAGGTTGCGTATGATGTATAAAAGCATAGAGATATTACTTACCACCAGGTGATGGAGTTTCTGGTAAGCAGGGAGGAGATGGAAGGCATCCTGGCAGTCTCACATGGATTTCCCCTGATCTCGCTCTGGATGATCATATGCAGACAACAGCAGCAACAAGGCTAAGAAGAAACAAGCAAGAATTGACAACATTAGCCTGGCTAAAGCAGTACCAGAGTGTTCTAAGCCTGCTAATACAATCCAGCAGCATCAAAGCTCTTGGAAACATCCGGTAACACAAAAGGACGCAACCTCTTTAGAGAATATGCTGGGACCCTGAAAAATGGCTTGAGGCTTTTTGTTTCCCCTTATTTTCCTTTGGGCCCTTTGTTTACTGCCCATGGAGGACTAGTGTCCCTTGCACACTCTTTTCACTTGCAGCACAGAGGGGCCAATGCCTGCTGTGCTGACTCAAACCTGAGAAGGACTCTTTAGCACTTACTGGGGGCATGTGCCTTGCAAAGAAACAGAGAAGGGAGTTAAAGAACAACAGCAAATTGGAAAAGGCAGAAAACCAAGGGAAAACAGCTGTTCTTCCTGGTTTACAGGTAGGGAAACTGCGGCACAGACCACAGAAGTCTTGCCAGAGCAGCTCTAAGGGGACAGGTAGAGAGCTTAAGAAGACCCAGAGGTCCTCATGAGTCCATGCTGCCCAGCTATGCATGTTTGTCTCAGCACTGCGGGCACGCGTGAGCAGGAACTGGACATTTGCACTCTGCCAGCTTGGCTGCTACCTCTTTGGAGTACTCCACAGACACAATAAACAGACAACTTTATCACAGGTAACTAAGGTCTGAACCAGGTACAAAAGATAACCAGCAGCACCTTTCTGCACTGCCTCCTTAACATCATGACCATGGGTTGGGTTTCTTTGTGAGCACTCCCCCAAAAACACATAAGTATATCCAATAGAAAAGTACAGAAAGTAAGTGCTTGAAGGTAAAACAAAACCAGTCCACTGTACTGTGGGAAGTGTTTTTAAGAGCCACAGCAGAAGAAGAGCAACAACAACTAGGCATGTTTCCACATTCACCAAACCATTAACAAGTAAAACAGAACTCCTGTTACCACCTGCTTTTCATAGCCATCCTTTGAGTCTTCTAACAGCCAACTTATCACCAAGCAATCCAATATAGAACAAAAAGGATGAAAAGCAACCTCAAAAGCATACTTCAGAAACAATAACATTCAATGGCCAATAGTCAAAACACTCCAGAAAGCAACCTTCAGAGACCTAAACTCCTCCAAAAACACCTCAGACAAACCAACCTTACAAAAACATTTACTAATGCACACACTGATAAAACTTGACATGCCACAGAACACTTCACTCAGAAAACTCCATTGCATCAAATATCGAAACACAACAGCACAAAACACTGCAACACTCAGAAAGCCAAAACAAAGCCCAAAGAATTGACCTCGCTGAAGCTCAAGGACTCAATGAGGTCTCCTCTCCATCCCGGTGCCTTATATACCCCAGGCAACACCCACGACCCGGCCCTCAGTGTCACGGGACAGGGGTGGAGCAAACCACCACCCGGGATAAAAGAGGTCGGATGAGCAGTGCTGTCTTGTGGCTGATGGCTGGATGCAGTTTTGGAGGCACTATGGAGGCAGAGGCTCTGTGAGTATTGGTGATGTTTCTGTGACGAACTTTGTTGGGTTCGGTTGGTTGTGAAGTTCATCTGTTATACTGTGACTTTGCAATGTTGGGGTTGGTGTGGAGTTACTGAAGGGACTTATATTTGCTGTTCTTTCAGGCTTGCTCCCTTTGGGCAATTTGTATTTGTGTTGGGTGAATTCATAATTGAGTTGTCTTTAAGTATCCCATACCTTAAAGTAGGTAAGAAATGTGTAAGCATGGGTTAGAAAAGCAAGAACCAAGGCTTTAGCCAGGTTATGAATGGCAAAAAAGGGAAAAGTAATTGCCAAAACCAGGTAGAAGTGGGTAAAAGTAAGTTTAAAAGGGCAAAAAGAGCTTAAAACAGCCTAAAGAAAAGGCAAAAATTGGGTAGAAGTGGCCAAAAATAACTGAAGTTCGTTCCAAAATAGCCAAAACTGGGTTAAAACCAGTCAAAAATGGCCTGTAAGGGGAACGGAAAACAGTTATGGCTTACAAAGAGAAAGGAATGGCTTGGAAGCAGCCAAAAATGGCATTAAAGTGGATGAAAATGGGGAAAAAATAGTCTATGGACAGGCAAAAATGACAGAATGAAACTTCAAAGTAGGCAAAAATGGGTCAGATACATACTAAGTTTGGTTACCAGTAGCCAAAAAAAGGCTACAGGAATGGCCAAACTGGCTTCAGCAGCATTAGTAATGGGATAAATGGGAAAGGAAAAACAAAACAAAAAAGCCTTAATAGGGCTTAGAAAATAGAAAAAAAGGAGTAAAAATGGCAAAAAAATGGTTTTAAACTGTTTAGATATGATAATAAAGGGTTAGAGGCGTGAAAAAAAGGGCATAAAATGGGTCAGAAATGGAGGAAAATAAGGGCATAACATAGGTCAGAAATGGCAAGTGAAACAGAATAGGACAAAAATGGCATAAAACAAACCAAAATGGTATAAAATGGGTTAAACTTAAGCAGTCAGAGGTTAAAAAAGGCCAAAAATGCAATAAAAAAGCATAGGAGTGGGCAAAATTTGGTTTGATGTGTCCAAAGCAGGTATAGAAATGGGAAAAAATAATGTAGTAATGGGTTAGAAAATAGAAAAATGGGTTAGAAACAGCAAAAAAATGACAAAATTGTGAAGAGTCATGGAAAAAATAGGGTAGAAATAGCTGTAAATACTATAGAAATGGAAAAAAAATGCGTAAAATGAGTCAGAAATTGGCTAAAATAGGTTAGAAATGGCTAAAAAAGAAACAACAAAAAATCCCAATTGAAATTGGTCAGAAATGGACAAAATGGATGACAAATGGCAAAAGAATGCTTAAATATGGACAGAAATAGTGCTTTAAAGTGGGCAATTTGGCTTAAAATGTGTTAGAACTGGACAAAAAAGGGATAGAAATATCCAAAAGCAGTTTAAAAACAGTCGAGAAAAGCATAAAATAAGTTGGAAATAGATAAAACTGGCTAAAAACTGGTAAGAAGTTGCAAAAAATGGGATAGGAATGTTCACAAATCATTTAGGAATAGTCAAAAAAGGATTCAAAAAGGCTAGAACTGGGAAAACTGTGTTTAAAAAAAAAAACAAAACTAAACAGCCATAATGGCTTAAACCGAGTCAGAAAAGGGCAAAAAAAGGGTTAGAAATGGCAAGAAGTTGCTTAGAAATGAGGAAAACTGGCTTGGAAATAGTGAAAAGTTTAAAACAGGAAGGAAATGGAAAAAAGGGGTTAGAAATAGACAAAGTGGCTTGTAAGTGGTGACAAAGGAGCAAAAGTGGGAAAGAAATGGCCACAAATAGCTTCGAAATAGCCAAAAAAAGCTTAAGAGGTCTGAAATGGGGAAAGTGTGCTTAAAAAAAGGGCTCAAAATGGGTTACAAATGGGCAAAAGTGTGATGGAAACGGCCAATGGTTAAGAAATAGCCAAAAAAGGCTTAAAATGGCTTAGAAATGGGTAAAATGGCTCAAAAGTAGTTAGAAAATGGCAAAAATGGGTTAGGAATGGCAAAAAATTGCTTAGAAATAGATGAAATGTTCTGGAAATCGTAAAAAAGATAGGTTTAAAAGAGGTAAAAATGAGAAAAATTGGTTAGAAATAGCTAAAAGAGGCTTAAAAATGTGGAGAAGTGGGCAAGAAGTGGGACAGAAATGGCCATCGATGGGTTAGAAATAGCAAAAAAAAGGCTTAAATAGGTCAGAAAAGGGGTAAACTATGTTTAGAACAAATCCAAAATGGCTTTAAATGCCTTAAACAGGAAAAATGGCTTAAAAAAAAGTTAGTAATGGGCAAATACGGGTTAGAATTTGCAAGAAATGGCTTAGAAATGGACAAAATGGTTTGGAAATTATGACAACCTCTTCAAAAGGATAAGAATTGGGAAAAAAAGTATTAGAAATAGACAAAGCCAGTTTAGACACAGCAGGGTAATGCTTAAAATCAGGTAGAAATGGGGAAAAGTGCTTTAGAAATAGCTAAAATGGCTTAAAACTGGTGCAAAATAGAAAAAAAAAATGGGACAGAAATGGCCATGAATCATTTAGAAATGGCCAAAGAAGGCTTCATATGGGTTAGAAGTGGGAAAATTGTGTTAAAAATAAAGCTGAAATGGCTTAAACAAAGTTGGAAATGGAGAAAAAATGGGTTAGAAATGGCAAAAAATTACATAGTTGCAGACAAAAATGGTGGGGAAGTAGTAAAAACAGAGGTTGAAAACAGGTAAGAAATTAGAAAAATGAGAAAGAAATAGCCAAAGCTGGCTTAAAACAGGTGAGAAAGGGGCAAAAGTGGGACAGAAATGGCCACAAATAGTTTAGAAATAGCCAAAAAAGGCTTAAATTAGGATAGAAAAGAGGAAAACTGTGTTTAAAAGACAGCCAAAAATGGCTTAGGATGGGTTAGAAATGGGCAAAAGTGGGACTGATATGGCCATAAATAGCTTAGAAATAGCCAAAAAAAAGAAGACTTAGAATAGGTTAGAAATGAGAAAACTGTGCTTAAATAAAAGCCAAAATGGATTAAACCAAGTTAGAAATTGGTGAAAATGGGTTAGAAATGGCAATAAATTGCTTAGATCCAGACACAAATTTGCCTATTGTCATAAAGACACATAAATTTTGAAGGGTTGGGGTCTGCTCAAATCCCCCCTGTCCTGGGTTCAGCAGCTGCAGTCGTTTTTCGCCTTTATATTTGCTGGTGCAGTGCTGTGGGTTTGACTTTCGGTCTGGAAACAGCGCTGATAACACCGACGTTTATAGATGGGGCTTAGAATGTTTTGGTCTGACCAAGGACTTTCTGACTCTCATTCTCTGACAGGGAGGAGGGGAAGCCAGGAGGCAGCAGAAAGAGGATACCTGACCCAAACTGACCAAAGAGGTATTCCATACCACAGTGCGTCACGCCCAGGATGGAAAAACTGGGGGCAGGAACCTGGAAGAGTTCAGTTCACGGCTCAGTCATCGGTGGTGAGCGGTTGTGTCCGCTTCCCTTGCATTTCCCTGGTGATTATGGCTGGCAGTGCTAGTGATTTGTGTTATACCTTAGTTACCGAACTGTTCTTACCTCAACCCCTGGGAGGTACATTGTTTCAATTCTTCTCCCCGTTCCCCCCACCCTTGGATTTGGGGGGAAGAAAGAGGTGGGAGTGAGGGAACAGGCTGTGTGATTTATGGCTTAAACCATGACACTGCCTTAGAGCCCTTC
>JASSUY010037415.1:0-33170 GCA_032466535.1 Forpus xanthops
ACTCAAGACTTGGAAGGCAGATGCAGGGACAGTGAGAATGAAGAACCTAGGCCCACTGTCGGAGAGGATCTGTCTGAGACCATCTTAGGAACCTGAAGGTTCACAAGTCCATGGGACCTGATGAAATCCATGGGTTCTGAGGGAGCTGGCAAATGAAGTTGCTAAGCCACTGTTCATCGTATTTGAAAAATCCTGGCAGTCAGGTGAAGTACCCATGGACTGGAAAAAGGGAAATATAACCCCATTTTCAAGAAGAGGAAAATTAAAGGGCCAGAGAACTACAGACCAGTCAGCCTAACCTCTGTGCCTGGCAAAATCTTGGAGCAGATTCTTCTGGAAGGCATGCTTAGGCACATGAAAAACAAGGTGGCTGGTGACAACAAGCACAGATTCACTAAGGGGAAATCCTGCCAGAACAATTTGGTGGCCTTCTACGATGGGGCTACAGAACTGATGGACAGGGTAGAACAGTTGATGTCATCTACCTGGTTTTGTGCAAAGTGTTTGACACTGTCCCGCATGACAACCTTGTCTCTAAGTTGAAGAGACATCAATTTGATAGGTGGACCACTCGGTGCCTAAAGAACTGGCTGGATGGCTGCATGCAAAGAGTTATGGCTAATGGCTCGATGTCCAGCTGGAGACCAGTAACAAGCGGTGTCCCACTTTGTCGGTGACATGGACAGTGGGATTGAGTGCACCCTCAGCAAGTATGCTGATGACACCAAGCTGTGTGGTTGATACATTGGAGAGAAGGAGTGACATCCAGAGGGATCTTGACGTGCTTGTGAGGTGGGCAGATGCCAACCTCATGAAGTTTAACCATGCCAAGTGCAAGATCCTACACCTGGTCACAGCAATCCCAGTCACAGCTACAGGTTGGACAGAGATGAGATTCAGAGCAGCCTTGAGGAGAAGGACTTGGGGGTGTTGATCGATGAGAAACTGAACATGAGCCAGCAGTGTGTGCTCTTGCAGACCAGAAAGCCGACAGTATCCTGGGCTGCATCAAAAGAAGCATGACCAGCAGATTGAAGGAGGTGATCCTGCCCCTGTGCTCTTCTCTCATGAGACCTCACTTGGTGTATTGTGTATGATTCTGGTGACCTCAACAGAAAAAGGACATGGAACTGTTGGCACAACTCCAGAGAAAGGCCACCATGATGCTCAGGGGATTGGAGCTCCTTCTGTTTGAAGACTGACTGAGAAAGTTGGGGCTATTGAACTTGGAGAAGGCTGCATGGAGACTTCATAGCAGCCTTCCAGTGTCTGAAGGGGGCCTGTAGGGATGCTGGGGAGGGACTCTTCATGAAGTACTGTAGTGAGAGGACAAGGGGTAATGGATTAAAACTTAAACAGGGGAGGTTTAGATTGGACCTGAGAAAGAAATTCTTTACTGTAAGGTTGGTGAGGCACTGGAATAGCTTGCCCAGGGAAGTTGTGAATGCTCCATTGCTGGCAGTGTTCAAGGCCGAGTTGGATATAGCCTTGGGTGACATGGTTTAGTGGGAGATGTCCCTTCCCCTGGCAGGAGGGCTGGAACTAGATGATCTTAAGGTCCTTTCCAACCCTTTTTATGATTCTATAAAGTAACCTGGATTAGATGTAAACCATACTAAGTTCACTGCAGTCTGACAACCCTAGATTTATGTTTCTGACTGTAAAATGGTCAAAAATATTCAGCAAATGATGATGATACTAAAATGCCACATTGTAATACTCTCTGTATTTATAACATAAGGCTAGCAAAGACATCCTTCAGTAACTTATCAGACTGTTCAACCTTAAGATAGACAATCATGAAAATTTGAGCATATTTACCCCAGAAAATTAATGCTGCAAATTTGAAATAATCTTGAATATGATGAATTAAAAAAGTAAATGAGGTCAGAGGGGCCATCCAGACTGGCTGACTGCAGTTTACCATATCAGAACTGCAGGAGTACTTGAATTTACAGATTCTCTAGACAAAATATACAGTACTGTGTATTAAAAGAATATCATTCTGTGATTGATTTTATTAATGAATGTATGCTAAGTCTGCTGTAGTCAACTACAAGATTCTTATAGGTGAAAAAGCTGTCTTTCTGTCATGGAAAAGAAGGATTGAAGAAAGCCAAGTGTGTATTACGTGCCAATGGACAGACAGCAAAATAATCATGCGGGCTTCAATTTCCTTTCACAAGCCGTAACATTTTGTGTAGATAAAAGCCAATATCAAAAGCCAGAGGGATGTAGATAATTTTTGTAGAAAGAATGATGCAGAACTCTCTGAATTTACTTTGGGTAGGGAATAGCAGAAAAGACCTTTCATACAGTTCATCTAGCTGAAGAAAAGGCACACAACTGTGCACAGGACACTACAGAGGATAGTTCCAATACTTCAACAACATTAGAAAGTAATTTAGATGTTCTGGTGTCAGTGCCTCTTCTTGAGACCAGCTGAGGTAACTCAGAGGAAAAGATATAATGAAGCATTTCAACAAAGCAAAGTTATAACAAAGAGCATGAGGAAAATAAAAGGCTACAAGGATGACATAGACTCATGGACTCATTTAATACTTAAAAAGCAGCCATGCTGTCTGCCAATGTATGCAAATAGGCTCTAAGTGAATATTCAGAGAATAGCAACATTAGCATATTGGTCAGCAGGATCCATGATACATTCAGAGGAATTGTCATGGACTCATTAAATTTCCTTTAGACTGATGGCTGAAATGTGAAAGGGAGCAGAGATGTGTAGATATGCTTGAAAGGAGGATTGTTATCTAGACTGATGTAATCATTTCTACTTCTAATAGCTTGTAGGTTTTATTTCGTGGAAAGCAGACAGTTGATTTTAGACAGCAATTACTGACAACAAATGTTGGAATTTATGTTTATATGAACATTGGGAAATGTAAAAGAAAAGATACAAGTGGGATAATATTAAAAATATATACATGCACTTCAGAGAAGGAGAGAATTGGGTAAGAGCAGTCTGGTATCCCTTAGGCAAAATAAACAGCTTTAATAAGAACATGGGAAACACCTCATCCACAGTTAGTCTCAGAGGCAGTATTCCTTTAATGCACATATGGATGTGCTTGTTGGTTTACCAAAATAAGCAAGAAGTATTTAGTAGCACTAAAGTATCATGGGATAGTGATAGGCTTTATGGAACAATTTCATCTTCCTTTAGACTGTTTACAACAAAAAGGAAAAAAACCCACCAGTAATAAAGGACTGCTGTGTATATTAAATGTACAGGGGGAAGCAAGTCACATCACAAGAGTACATCTCTCCAAGACTGAAACTGAAAGCATTAAAATCTGCAGTCCTCACAAGAAAAATATATCTGTGATGGGTTGACCCTGGGCCAGCAGCTAACCATCCACACTCCCCCTCACATCCCTACACCTCTCCAGTGGGACAGCAGAGACAGTAGGAAGAACAAGTAAATTTGCAGGTTGAAATAAATGTATTTCAATGAGCAAAGGGGAGAGGAGAAAAAAAGCACAAACCAAACAAACCCACAACAAAACAAGTGATGCAAAGTCAACCAATCACCATCTCTGAGAAGCAGAATGATGCCCACTCAGTTTCCAGGCAAAGGCTAGCTCACCCATAGCCCCTCTTCTCAGATTTTATTGCTGAGCACAATGTTACAAGGTGTGTTTGGTCAATTTGGGACGGTGGCTCTGGTTCTGCCCCCTCCTAACTTCTTGCTCACCCCAGCCTACTCCCTGAGCAGGGAGCAGAGCAGGAAAAGGAGAAAGTCTTGATATTTCAAAAGCACTGCTCAGCAACAACCAAAATACTGGTGTGATATTAACACTGTTTTAGTCAGAACCCAAAATACAGCACCATATGGGCTGCTATGAAGAAAAATCCACCTCAGCTAGACACAGTGCGATACCAGGTGTTTTACTTTCAAGAATTCTCAAAAAGTACATACTAGTTTTGGAAACTGGAATCCCTTGGGATTGCTCCATCTAATGTGTATAGTGCACAGAATAAGAGTGAAACTGCTTCAAGCTATGAGAGTGATAACTGAACTCAGGGATTTAAATTTCTATCTTCCTTCCTAGTCGCCTTTATATTTAAGAACAGTGATAAGTTGATCATGAGTTGATATCTAAATGTGCACACAGAGATTTGTTCACTTAATTCCAGGAGAAATTCTGAGCCTTGAATGATTGGAGGCCTGTGATGACTGTGAAGGGTCAGACCACATGAATTAGTCAGTTGAATCAGGAAGGAAGGAAGTGGTGGAGGAAGTGATGAGAGACTAAATAAATGGAATTAAGAGTTCAGAGTGCAGAAGAGCCTAAAGCTTTTCTGGGTAATTTAGTATTATTCACCCATGATCCTTTAACACAAAGTTTAGGAGAGGAGCTGCCAAATGATTTGGGAGACTAAAAAAGCAATGTAACTGTCCTACTACAAAATTTTTTTTTCAGGTCATTTTCAGGAAACAAGTAACAAATCTGACATGGATCAAGAAAGGTATACACATGAATTTCTGCTACCTCCTGATAGTAACCTATATTGTTGATGCCTAAATACAGCTTCCAATTCTCTCATTAAAAAGAATTAGAAGCAAATAAACATAGAGCAACCCATAAAGAAAATAGACAATATTAACAGTGAATAAATTTCTTTCCTCACATATATGGAGAACTATGGGCTACTTGGACCACAACTACTAGTAGATTTGAAGTAGTCCTACTATGCAGAATATTTTGCAGGAAAAAAAGCTGATGCATGCTGCGATGTGTTAAACCTTTCTCAAGCACAATATTTATTGAAGCTTTATTCAACTTCACTTTTGCTTTCACGTTTCCTGAAGTTCAGAAAAATCACCTCTGACATCCTATTCCAAGGCTACTTTATGAACCATCACATAGGTCTCTTAGAAGCAAAAAGATTGTACAATTAAAAATACAATATTTTGTACCATGCAGTTTGCCAAAACCTCTTATCAATATGAGTTTCTATATGACAATGATAAGCAGCATAGTCATGATGATTGTGTGCAAATTATAATTTGTAAAGAAAAAGAAGAATTAATTGACAATATTAGTATTTGGGAATACAAGTATTCTATTAAAAGCTATGGAATCAAATGTGGTACCTTAAAAATTAATTAAATTAACACCAAGCTTAGTTCCTGATGCTAGCTGAATTTCCAAAATACAACAGATTATAGAAACATACTTGTAGATCTAAATATGTTGTCCTTTTTTACTGTATCTTTGGCAGCCACTATGCATGCCATTAATCTCAAGAGAAGATGGACTGTGTACTTTTTAATAAGATTACTTTCATATCTCCATGCAAAGAATTCTTACAGAGCCAACATTCTCCAGCAAAATACTAGATACAGTTAGCTAACCCAGTGTTTCCCTTTTTGGGTTACAAACCTTAATTTATCTGTTCCAGCTTTGTACCTCGAGATTCGAGCCATTGACAGAGGAACTGATAAGGTGTCTAGCCAGCGCTTCTCATATTTTGGTTCATTAGCTATGGGTGAAGAAGGTGATGATGGAGCCTGTGCAAAATAAATGAGAATCAGTAAGTGCAATTTATCAGATGACATAGTGAAAAAAAACACTAATATGCATCTCTGGTTCTGCTTGTCTCCAAAGTGAATAATCATGGCAATAAAATTATTCAAGAATCTCAGGATTTAGTAGAGAATTAAAAGGAAGCATTCATGCAGAAAGGAATACTACCTATATTGATATTGTACTTATGACTAATTTTATTATTGCCTTAATATTAAATATATACATATTTTAAATATTTATAACTGGCAATAAAAAGAAATAGTTTTTAGCCATAAGCATCCTTAATTTTGTCTAAATGTAACATAAAATACATTTTTGATTTGAATTAATTTGGTCTTTGCAACTCCTCTACATCATCAGAGAAAAAGACACAAATAATATTTTAATGTAAAGACTACATTAGAGAATATTGGTTTCTTATTTGTGCATTGTGACTTTTATCCATAATGTTATTTAATAGTAGATTCCTGTGTTATTGCTATCCATATACAGACTGGTGAATTTTGAAATGTCGTCTATCTTCGAAGTTTTCCTTCAAATGCTTCCATTAGAAAGGAAAGATACTATCTAAGCAGTGAAGGCTGTCCAGATCTCAGAATTGTGAAAATATAAAATTTTACAATCATCTAATCTTTTTATGTAACTATGGCATAAAAAAAAGAAAACTTTAAAGCAGATACCTGCAAATGCAAATTAAGTTAGGGGAATTAGCCTGGATATATAGCTACTGATGAATAGCCTAAACCAGAGCTAATCTACGAACTGTTCAGCCTGCTCATATATGCAGCATTCTTTTGTATTGCAACTAAATAGTTCATAAAAGCACAAAGAATGAAACATTATAAAAGGAAATATCTATGAAATATTAAAAGTTGCCATAAAGCTGCACTAAAATATCCAGGAAACTGCAGAGATACAGGTATTTTAATCAATATAGTCTTGAAGATCATGTAGTTTGTTCCTTGTGAAATACTATCCAGAGGTTTCCATCACTGTATCCATGGCTAGAAATAAAGAACTATGCCCAATTTGTCAGAAAAGATTGTAACTATTTGTTTTCACAGGCTAAAATTAAAAAATGCTGGAAACCACTGCTCAGTGTACCACCTGAGATTTATGAGCATGATTAGGAGTGTAAAAAAAATGCTTATTAAAAAACAGAATAAATTGGGATTTTCTTATAGAAAACATGAAAATCATAAATTGAAAAGTAGTTATTGATATCTGTATCTCTGTACTACCATGACAGCTGAGCATTTCACTTTTATAAAGCTAGTAATGCTATTTACAGAGAGGCAGCCAAGAAGAATTCATGGACATAGATGTTTAGATCAAAGTTTGGCATTTGTGCTCTCTCTGAATCAGAATTATTTGTCCCATATCGTACAAAGCACTTTCTGTTAGAGAAGGGAGTTGAAAGTTGGTTATTTTATACAAGCTGTAAATATGTACTGAGTACTACTTACAAAAGCAAATAAACCACAGAATGACCCAACTTCAGTCCTTATGCCCAGGTGTTTAAAAAGCCATTAAACTTACTTAAAATAAGGAACATTCTGGGAATGGTTCTATTTCTGTTTCTTTTTCTTGTTCATAAGGATTTAGGTTCATTTCCCCTTCCCCCTCTGCCTAAAGCTTCTTCTTACTGTCCTCAAGGGCTGAACTTTCTATTTACTTCTTTAAATAAATCACAATAATGAGTTTCACATTCTAACAGGATGACTGAGAGTTGGTGATCGAGAGACACTTTCCAGCTAAATGAAAAATTTGTAATGAAATTGAGAGGGCTGAAACTTCCTGACTATGACGATGTTACTGGAGACAATGTCAAAAGCCGTCTGGACAAGATGGTGAACACCAGACTGACCAAGTTTATTTGACACAATAAGGTAACAAAAAATGATAAAAAGAAAAACTGAAAATATCTGCAGAAGCAGCTCATGATACTGAATAACTCGGAGATAAAAGGAGTGCTACAAATATAGTAGATAAATGTATAGTAATGCATATGAAGTAAGACAATATTAACTTCTCCCATACTGTAATAGGATATGAGCAGATGATTAACACTCAATAGAACCCTGCTACTGTGGGAAAGGCAGATGTTGAAAGAAGTGGAATCGTTTTCACACAAATAATTAAGTAAACAAAGATTCATTAATCTGGAAAAGAAGCACCTGAGGGAATTGCGACAAAGGTACGAAACAAATAAGAAAAAAGGGATTAGGGAACACTGGTTCACTTGCCCTTTTCATGTAAGCAGAAGGGGTATCGATTAGAAGTAAAAATGGTAGAATAAAACAATGAAAGATTTTTTTTTTCTGTATATAACAAACGGATTCAGGAAGCCCCTATGGCAGAAGTAATTGGAGGTGCAGGAAATAAACCCTGTGAATAATTGCATATATTTCCTCTGGTTTTTGGATTCTCTGGAGGGAATCAGCTGAGAATAAGCTATTTGGCTAGATGGACCTTTGTTCTAACCCAGTGTACTGAGCTGGCTGACCTTCAAATTTTCTGTCTACTAAGCAGCTGCTGCTGCTCATGTTGAAAACTCTCAACAATGTTTCTCCAAAGCACTAAAAAAAAAAATTGGCTATTTAGAGATCATCTCTGCAATCACAGCTTTTATCCTCTGGTTCATTTCACACCTTTGGCATTCTGCTGAGACCACCAACAATGTTGCCAGTTAATGCCAATTTGTTTGTTAACACCTGTCCATTAAGAAATGGATTGAACACAAAAATCTCATTTTTGACAGAACACTGAACAAGAATCAGGTTGTCATGACACATAATCACTATCCACCTGGGACAGCTGTGTACTCTGTGTACTGTTCACATAGAGCAGCATCTGATTCTCTATCTCATTAGGAATTTTTGATCTATGAAGGAAAACGTAGGCAAGTGCTTTGCTGCTTTTCAAAGCTACTATATAACAACTCATTATGGGGCAACCAAGAAGTCTTCACAGATGTAGAATGAGACCAGAAAGTCCTTCACTATGTGAGACACAATGAGACCACTCGGTGGATAAAGAACTGGCTGGATGGCCGCACACAAAGAGTTGTGCTCAATGGCTCAATTTCCAGCTGGAGACCAGTAAAGAGTGTCACTCAGGAATCAGTGTTGGGACCGGTCTTGTTCAACACCTTTGTCGGTGACATGGAAAGTGGGATTGAGCGTGCCCACAGCAAGTTTGCCGATGACACCAAGCTGTGGTTCCGGTTGATACATTGAAGGGAAGATATGACATCCAGAGGGATCTTGACATGTTTGTAAGGTGGGCAGATGCCAGTCTTATGAAGCTTAAACAGAAGTCAATTAGAGCACTTAGCTTGTCTCAGAATTCAGAGGAATTTAATGACGTTTATCAAAATACCTGTGCATTCCTTTGATGCAGCATCAATTCAGGAGAGAGTCTGTGTTTATTTATTTTTAATGGAATTCTTCCATGCAGGTGCACAATTCTGTGACAACTTTAAGAAGACAGTAATTACCTGGTAAAGTATGCATCACCAAATCATTTAATAGATAAAGGCTTCTATACAGGAAACAAGCTCTTCCAGATGAAGTAACAATTTGGACAAGTAATTTGCTGTCTTTAAAAGTAAGTGAAAGCAGCAAATTTTAATTATACAGCTCTATTCTACATTATTCTAATTGACAGGCATTGCTTAATTAAATGGGAGGAAGGTGAAACAGCATGTGAAACAAGCATACTACTCCCTTTCTATCACAGAAAAAGAAACATTGTAAATTCTAATGCTGCATCAGATGCATGGTTTTGAAATTTGTGAAGACATTTAATGTTTTTTAATTAATGGATGGTTTTGCAGACGCTGAGCACCTATATCTGGTGTTTACATGGAGACTCTGTATAGAAGTACATATCAGGAACTTACACTGCCCTATTCACTGTAATAGCTATGCATTTAAATGAATGAGATTGCTATTCTACCAGTGAGGAACAAATTAAAAACCTTTAAATTATATAAGTTTCTCTAGAAGTGATTTACAATGGAAATATTAATGAATATTTCATTACAGCTGTGCTGCTAGGTCCTACTACACTATTATTTTTTTTTTTTTTAATGAACCAATAAGGTACAAGCCTGACTAAGATATTTTTAGAGAATACAAATGGACTGTTTGACAGAATCTCGCACCTTTTCCTCTAATTTGTTTCCCTCAGGCTAGTCTGTAATTGGTTTCTGCGTAACCTCAACAACCTTGCCTGGAACATCATTCCAGATATATACCTTCTTTGGGGGAAAGTGGACATGGGCCAGAGTAGTTTATATTAAATCTCAGCATAAAAAGCAGGAAGTAATTATGACTCCTCTCAAACTGTAACATCAGTCAGAAATCAAACCCCAACATTAAAGATATGTACGGAACAGAAGAAAACATAATGTTGAGAATATTATGGTATTACATTATTAATGCAAGTGTACCCAAACTTCAAGTGTTACAGACAGTTTTTGTTAGCCTTTCATATCCCCAGATGGGCATGCTGTCCTTGCTTAGAAGAATTAGCTCAAGGTGGGAAATTCTTTGAACTCCACAAAGTCTGCACACTGCCCAGGATAAATTTTAGGCTTAACTGTATCCTTAACTAGGATGACACTGAATGAAACTCTGTGGGACAACTTGTTCCCTAAATTTTTATTATCAGTTTTCACTATAAGCCATTTCTAGCATGTACCTGAACTGCTGGACTTCATCTATGCTAACATCAAATCTAGAAATACACCATTGACTATATGTCTCTCTGTTCCCATGCTGATGTTTAAAAAAAAAAAAAAAAAGCCTGTATTCATTTATTCTAGCATATCACCTTACTCATTTAATCATTAGTCTCATAAATGGTACCACATTTATTTCCCTCTCACCAAGGACTTCTAATAATCCCTGCTAAAACGTGAAAGAAGTCTGCTCTTTCTGTTCACCATGTTTGCAGCAGGTGAGAAATGGTCATAATTTTGTTTACTCATAGAATGGAGTTTCTAATTCTGCCTTTATAATCTAGCTCTGACCTGAAGTTGTCCATTTTGCACCTTTATAGTCATAGGCAGGAAAACAGATCAGAGAAAAGAGCAGAGATGAGTTTGTCCAAGAATCAAATGTAAATTAATTAACTAAATTTCTCCACAGCTCTTATTCCACACACTTGAATATCATAGGCCAAACAGGAAAGCATAATTAATAAGTAAATAATTTGTTTGTCAATCTTTGCAAATGAAAGGTACTCAATGCACTTAGTGCAACTTATGAAAATGCATAAGGATAAAGAAAATATTACCCAATTTCTACCAGGAGTCATTAAAAAGGGTAATAAATTGGGTTTTATCTCCTAAGCCATTTTCTTTTTTGCTGCTGCTGCAACCTACAATGACCAAATTCTTAAGAATTATAAGAAGCAATGCATTCTTATGAAATGGCAGTGTATGGCAAAATTATGTATGAATAGAAACCAAAACCAGATAGATGCCTAACAAATGCAAGTTACTGTTTTCTACTGAGCATACTTCCATTCTGATCCTGCTGCACCTTTTTCTGAAAGATATATAATAAGCTAATTTTATCTGAGCTTTCTTGTCCTTTGTCTTCTTTTCTGGTGGAAATAGATTTGAATTGAAGCTGCCTTCTTTGAAGGTGTGTGACATTCAGATTAATTTTCAGTGTTCTAAGTGAATACTTTTAAAACTAGTATCAGGTGTCATAAAACAGCAAGTACTGTTCCATGTTCATTTATTTAGCAGCTAGTAAGACTTTCTTTGTATTTTCAATGCCACATTAACTTTCACCAGCTTTTGTTAAGGCTTTAAGTTAAGGAAATCCTGAAGCCGTATTAATTTCTGTGCAGAAGTGACCAAACAAGATCAATCAGATGTTAAATACTAGAAGAAATAAGTCTGCTGAAAGGATTAGCAGTGACAGTGGGAATCAATACAAGTAAAAGATAAGACTTTTAAAGATACATTTTATTCACTTCATTAATCTCATAGTGAAAGTCCCCAATCAACTCTAATCAGAATTAGAAAAACACAGCACTTTTGAAGAGTTAAATCTAAATCAAACAATTTCAATACTCAATATCAAATGCATTTCCTTAACAATTCTACAGTCGTGGAGTAGGAAGGTGTTATTTGATAGGCTTTTTCCAGCTTCTGCTATTATACTTTCTGAAAAGTATTATCAAAACCAGAAATTTTGGAATATTTTTCCCTATAGGTGGAAAGGGAAGTCACTTAATATTTTATTAATTGAGAAAAAGAAGCACACTTATTTCCAGTGAGTTTACCTCATTTCATAAATGTCTTCAGCACAGCAGCAGTCCAAAATATTTAAGTGTAGCTAGCTGTGTTCATCTATTTTAAGTTTCAATTCAGTGAATAAATAGAAGAGATGGTGATGATTACTTTCATGAGAATAACCAGCACTGTTCATCTAAGTGAGCTATTTATTGTATCTATTATATTAACTGCATTTTATTCACATACATTACCAAATGATACACTGTGAATTGGAAGTTACATTGCTTTCATATTCAGTGAGGAAAAACATGGATTTTCAGATCAAAAGTTAGCAGAGTCTATCGGCATCACATGCTAAGCCATTCTAATAGAAAAGGTATTGATCTGAAATCCTGAAACTTTTCTTCTTTAAAATGATCTACAGGATAATAAAAATGAAGAATAAAGTTTAAGAATGATCAATAGTGTGTTTACACTGAAATGGAAGACACTACAGGAATAATAAAAAAATGAAACTATTGAAACTATTTCAGATGTAGGGCATCAGTTCAATCTCAATGCAATGATCTGGTCACACACTGCACTAAAGTATACATCAGGATAGATTTTACTCTCTGTCAAAGAGGGCCCACCCCCCTTTCTTAGGTCCTCTTCCCTTTTTGCCTTTACCTGCTTGGAGACTGAGTCACACCATTCTTTCACTCTGGAACCAGGACTATAAAAGACATTAAAGATTTAGTATCCTACTGGTCCCACCAGGAGTTGAATATCTGTATTTTTGACTCTTAAAAACCTGAACCTGATGAAAAAGTAGACAATGTCTTTTTTAAAGCAAAACTTTCTAATTTAACAGATGCAAGAAAGCCCCTAAGGAAAACATTCTTTAAGCCTGCTTAGAAAATTTTAAGTGCCTGTTTAGTTTCATTTAACCAACTAAATTAAATGTGCACTAGCAAAATTAAATTAGAGTTCTTAAAGTATATGAACACATATAAAATAATGATTTACAATGGTTTCTCTTCACTTATTAGAACAGTCCTTTTAGACAATTCAGGGAAGTTGGATTTTTAAAGAAATGAAAACCTAATTAATTCTCACTTTGCATTGTAACTATCATGTAACCTGATGTCTTAAACAAGAATTTGTTTTATTTCTCTTTTTTTATCCCCCCTAATTATTCTGGGGAGCTGGCCTGGACATTTAGGATATATGGACATCTAGGAGAATCTCTCTACAGTATTTTCTTTGTTGTTTTGTAGTTAGGATCCTTCAGGTAAACAACCTGTAATCACTAGTGTAGAGACCACCTCCTTTGAATGTTTTAATGTTCCCTTCTGAAATTTCACTTTGTGTTTAATAAACCACTTATAAATTACAGATGAATGTATCTACCACTACTAATCTCCACAGCATTTGTCACAGTGCCCAAGCACAAAATAATTAGGTGTAAAGAGAGCACTTTAGCTCATTTCTCTGTGTTCCAGATAACCCTGTTAAAATGCTGTACTTCAGATTGCTCTGATATTATAGGAAGGATGTACATATATCCTGAAGATGATACTGCATCACATATAGTAGGTGTTTCATGGCCAAAGTATTAAAGGTATGACTAACAGAAGCAACCTAGCACCAGTACGGAAAATGGTATAATCATATTAGGCAGAAACAGCTTGCTGTTAAGATGGCTGAACTACTGTCTATATGAAGTGTCTCTATACGCTGTTTTTCAGAACAGACATGCTGAATAACAGCTTGGTAAAACTGGTGTATCAGTAATTCCTTGCATCTCATTCCCATCGTTTCCTTTACATTTAATGCTTTCCCGAGCAGTATTTCCAGTTAGTATTTCTGAATCTGACTGTGGCTAGGAAGATACATTCAACTGCTACACAAACTTACAAGACACAATATGCAAAGTGAGTCAAATCTCCCCTAATAAGGTGACATTAAAAAAAGATTTAAATATCCTTATCCCTACTGGGCAATACAATTATAGGAAATATAAGTTCTGCTCTTCTTTCTCTTTAAAAAATGAAAATACCTAATTAAAAAAAGTAGAACCACTCACTAGCTAGAAGTTGAAATATATTTATAACCACTAGGAAAGTTCACACAGCTCAGTTAATTACACTTATAATTTACTCTGATAATATTCTCTGATAAGAATTTTGACCATGCATCTCCAGCAGATCATCTCAGAAGCCTGTCATTCCTACCCAGAATACTTAGAACTTTGCTTTTGTATTTCACAATAAGAATCCATCAATTTTTCATCTTGTTTCCTATGAAGGGGGACCATGACTTTTATATTAGGCTAGATATAAAGGTAGATTGTTCTGCTTCACAGTGTCTGGTGAATACATAGCTCCTTATGTGTCTTTATATCAAGTTTCAGAAAAAATAAGTGCTGTATAAAAGCAGCTAGTACCTTAGCATTCTCCTTTTTTGCTTTCTGTTTTTCCACTTATATTTCAAGCTTATGCACATTCTTTTGTGTGCTACCTTGGCAACAAACTCTAAATTACTCTGTTACAAGTCTACAAAACTCCAGCCATTTATTTATGTTTTTATAATAAGTAGAATTCTAAGCGTGCAATTCCCACAGTACAGTCATAATGATTATTGAAAGTTCTTATGGCACAATCATTCTAGCACTTAATAGGCTTTAGTGTACTAAAAGATGATAATGCAGTCACAAGCAATCATCTGACCATAGCCCTGTTCTTATAATGCAAGGTCTTTGCAGAAAGGTGTTGCAGAATGCTGGACTCTGAGGACAGATTTGGGTTCTTTAGTAAGGCTGCAGTTCAAGCTGATTAAAAGTAATAATTATCTGCATAACTAAAACCAAATAAACATGAAAGCTTCTGTATCTATGCTCAGTTTGGACCCTAGCACTAAGGTATAGGTATCAGCACAGAAAACCTTATTTCTATTTATTCATTTATCATATGTATATATTTATAGTATGTCATATATATATATATACATAAGCAGATGAAAAGAAGCCTTAAGTTTAGAAATACAGTGTTCAAAGGAGTGAAAGCTTGGGAGAAGTGGAGCAATAAGCAGATGTGATGTCTCTTGCTTAGTAGGAAAGAAGAGGAAAATCAGGAGAGGAGAAGCTTTCACTCCATTCACTGAGCATTCCTACTCTAAAATTTAATATCCAACTGAAAGACTACAGCTGCGATTTATTAGGAGCTGAAGAAGTTTTGAACATGAAGGTCCACGCCCTTGTACAGCTAGTACCTACATCTTCAGTCTTCATTTTTAAAAGAGCAAATGTTGTCTACTAAGCCTATCTTCTTTGGCTTTGATGACTAGCATTTTTCCCAGAGTAGTATCTCCCCTTCCTCCTTCCCTTTCCCAATGCTGCAATTAATTTAACCACAGCTGCTTACTGCAGAAAAAAGGAATGAATATCCTCAGTATTAAAAAAAACAGACCCTTTTTCCTCCCCCATTTCTGCTTTCCCATTTGATTTCTTTCTCATTTTCTCACCCTTTTTCCCATCACAAAATTTTGCCTCAGTAACTCACCTTTACACTGTTTTCTGAATTCCTTGTGCATTTTAGAAACTCTAGCTGGACTGAATTCAATAGCACTGTACCACAATTCAACAAAATATGACAAAGGCTCGCAGGAATTCATGTCTAAACGATTAAATCTTACTGTGCTCATTCCTCCAAGCTTCCCAATTGCCTCAGATTAAGAAACTACAGTCCAGGGCCCCATGTTGACTATTTTGTAAGTACAGAATTTTACAGTATGTGCACTTCAAAATCAATCAAACAAATAAGTAAACAAGAAGACCAATAAAATTAGGGTAGTCTTACAGGCTACACTAGCATTCTGAAGCTCAGAATGGGAAGAAAACTCTCATAGCTTACACCAGGTATTTATTAATCATCTACTTACAGTGTTAGTTGAGTTTCCATTTAAATGTAAGCCACTGTCAAAGAGAGGTGATGAAGCTCCACTACTGTGATCACTGGATGGTCCAGGGGAACCTAGAAATCAGATAATAAAAAATAATTGCTTATGTTAAAAATGTATTTATATGTAAGTTTGTATTTATTCCAGCTGTAAAACACATGAAAAATTTTAAATATAGATCACCAAACCAAGCCAGAAATACTACCTCTGTTTTAAAATTACAATCAATAAAATTTCCATATGCTATACTTTATGTCTAGAAAGAAAAAAGCTAGATGTCATTTTATAGAGGCTGTGCTGATGGGAACTACTTTTATGTTTAACTATTTGCAGGATTTAGCCTTTTTTCACTGAGAATGAGATATTCAAAATCGAGTAAATTCAGTTACACAAATCCTATTAATTTAATTAAAAATAAATCCTACTGAGTCTTGGAAGTCTCATCTTAGAGTATGACTGTGGACTGTATTTATAAACAAAGCTAATAAGGTATTCCCAGGCAAGTACTAACTGTACACATATCTAGACTTTATTAATGGATATAACTGTTTCTTAAAATGCTAATTACTTTCAAGAATGATGCATGTTCTCAAACTGTGAAATTAAAAGCAGTCATCTTGAAATGTTGATTCTATGTTAATATCTTCAGATTACACATATATATCAATATATATCTTCCTTTAGTAGTTACACATCATGAGGCTGCTTTTGTAGTTCAGGTAACTCCAAGAAAGCTTAATACCTTTGCAACACACAATAATAGAAACAGCACCAAGTTACATCATTGTGTAATTTCTGCTTAAATGTAAAATGGTAACATACAGCACCAATAATATGCAATTACTGTCAAACAGCACTTGGTCTTATCAGTAAAACACACAATCAATTTCACAGCATTATATTCATCATTACTGGAAACTCATTTTTCCATCTGAAGAAGTCACCTGAAATTGTCTGTAAATATTTTACATTAATAGGCCTGTCAAGCCTGACATCATGAAAGTCAAAAAGTCATTCTTAGTCACATATTTTTGTATGGATCTATTCCACATATCTAGATTTATCAAAATCCAACAAAAGCTCATTTTCTCCATAGCAAATCTCTGCCAATGAAGTGCTGAGGTCTCAGAATTACATCCTGAATTCTGAAGTTTCAGCATGCTTTCATCTGGAGTCCTGTCGGTACAACACTAGATAATAGCAGCAGAAGGAAGAATTGTGCTTTGCTTGAATGGTTCTTCACTGACTTCAGTAGCTAGCTACAACATTTTGTAGCAACTATATAAGTACAATAGACCACAAAAATCTATGTTTATACTCACAGATGACCACAGTGACTTGCTAGAACAGAAGATAACTTGTATTTTTTTTGTAATAAAAATACTAAAATAAAAAGTTTGCATAAGATTATCCATTGTAGAGTCCACTTGTTGGGGAATCCCACTATCGCTGTCAGTGGGATCCAAGAACCTATCAAATTCCTTAAGTGGAATTATCTCACCTCTTCAGCAATTAGAGCATATCAAAAGACATGAATTTAGATATTTTCAAATCTCTAAATCCATGTTTTACCATAATTAAAAATGCTACATTAGAATATATATATATATATATTTTTTTTTTTTTGGCCAGTAGAGAAAATTGACATGTATTACATGGAAAACTGAGAATAAGAATAGAAAAAGAAAGAAAACTAAGAATAAAAGGTTAAGCAACAAATTTCCCTCCTCCCACACCATCACTGCAGATTTCCTTTTAGTTCAGCAGCTTTCTTTGGTTTTCTGAGTCACAAGAAACTACAAGCCTTTCTCAAACTATGCCACCTCCACCATCTGATTGTAAACAAGTTCACAGATCTTTTAGTCTGCTTGCTGCCTATTCTGCTCACTCAGTCATGGACTACTCCTTCCTGGTCTTCTTCAGCATTTTAGAAGATCCCAAGGAAGGGGAAGTGCCTTCATCTCTTCAAGGAGCTTGGTCTCACTCCCTACATGGCAGCCCTAGAGCAATTGGGTAGTCTTTCCTCCCTGTTCTTACAACAAAACATATATGATACAAAATATACTAGCACAAAGTAAATCTTACACTACCTGCTACTGTAGCTCTTGACCAAGCAGTTGAGGCTTCAAATCAAGTGGTAGGTACTGGTCCAAACTCTGGTACAATAGTTTGAGAATAGCTTGCACACTCCCTGACCACAGTACAGTATCCTAATGGGTACTGATGCCAGGTACTTGGTATATTGTGAGATTTTCAGCAATTGTTATTGCCTAGCTGCCCTCTTATCCGCACTCAAATCGTAGACAGACAGCCTGTGAGAAACACAAACCTACACTATGACAGGCTTCATCTCTTTAATTTGTGTATTCAGAGCTTATTCTGGCTATTTTTTTTTTTTTTCTTTTGAGAAGGCTGTGTCAAGAAGGATCCTGTGGGAAAGGAGATGATCTTTGCCTTGTTTTTACCTGGGCAGTAGGTGAGTATGCTCGTAATAAGAATCACAACACCTTACCCTGTGTGGTGGGAAGGGCTCAGAAAGAGAGAGAGATAGCAAGTATATATGAAAGTGCAGTTCACAAAAGAGACTCATACAGTCCTTCGGACAGCGGGAAAAAGAACTCTGAGGTGAGGGAAAGAAACTCTGTAAGGATCACAGGGGATTTTGCGGAGCTAGCAGCACCTCAGCAAATCACCAAGCTAGCTGACACCACACCTAAAGCAAGAACTCATTTGCAGTGGTACAGGTAAGAGCTGTTTCTACATTTTATATACACAAAATCACTGAGATTTTACAGTTTTAAAAGTTAGGTATTTTACTACTTATTTTAATAAAGCCAGGATTTTATTTTTAACTTTAAAAGCTTTAAGGCCTAGAAAGGTGTCTGGTCAACTAAGAATCCCATCAGTATGTGGTTATTTCAGACAAAGAATTGCACTAAATCTCTAAACAACAAAACTCCCAAAATGCAGGTCAGCAGATCAATGTCCAGCAAGTAGCCAGCAAGACTTTATCCTTTACATCAATTTGTCTTATGATCAACATTGTTGAATGGTAGTGGAGACCTCCTGTATGTAAATAAAAGCTCATTTATCTAACTTGATAGTTATTTCATAAATACCTCCAGTAGACAAAAAGCTCATTCCAGAGCAACTACAAAATTAAAATAGAAAAAAACACTCTTGGTGATTTTTAATTATACTTCAGGCTTTGCTACTTCAGAATATTCTTAGAATTTGGTATAACTATAAAAAAAAAAAAAAGAAAAAAATGCTGAAGTCTGTTTTACCACAAAATGTCCTGAAGAGTCTTCCCAGCAGCAGTAAGTCTTATCTAAAAGGGTCCTACAAGACATCCTCAGCTCTAGAATGGTTAACAGACTTAGCTCCAGAGAATTCTTAATGACAATACCCAAGAGCTGATGCTGTATCTATTCTGTAACATAGACTAATACAATAACCCTTATAGACACTAATAACTGCCTGACCCAGGTCCAAAAAAAAACCAATATTTCTTCCTTTGGTTTCCAGAATCACAAATCTATTTTCTTTCTAGCTGACAGTAACCTTAGAATAAACCTCAGACCATGGGATAAGGAATTACCATAGCCATGGAGCCAGACAACTCAATGAATCAGACAGTTAATGACCCTACTGGCCCATGCTACCTTCCAATCTAGGCCTGAGAGTTCTCTGAGGAAGTATTTGCTCTATGCAAAATTATGCCAAGAATACTGAAATATTTTATAAAATTGCTGATCAAATTCCTGTGGAAAAGAATATTTCCTGGCATAATTTGATTTACTGTTATGGACAGTCTCATAACAGTCTAGTAAGGGCCAAGAGCTGGCATACCACCCTGAGTTAAGGTCTTCTCCAAACAGAAACACACAGTCTTTGTTTCACTCCTAAGTGGTAGTTCATCAGTATCTATGCCAAATCTTGTATTTGTTGCTCACAATAATGAGTGAAATAACCAGAAAAAATGATGAGACCTGTAGGCAGATATTTTCCTGTTGTGATATCTTCTGCTTTTGCTAGCCGTGGCATGAGATAGTGTAGGGAAGGGAGAGATATGATAAGGAAGCAGGGGAGACAATTTACTTACAGAAACAGTAATAATATGGGTTAATAGGAAGAGATGGTTGGTTTATATTTGAAGTGAACACACCACAGAACTAAAACTGCCAGTATAGCTGCTGGCATGACTGAATGCTTGAAGGCAGAGGACTATATGCCCAAGTCTGCCAGGATGCAAGGAAAAGCCAAAATACTTCAGAATTATGCATGTATGCACTGAAATCTCACCTGCAGTCTGACTTGGGAAGTACCTTATTGCAGAGTAGAATTGCTACTTAGCTTGTTATATGTGTCACTGGTGCTTCATGACTAGAATTCCCTTTTCTGCATGGGCTTGTGAAAAGCTCTTCCTGAAATAGGGTGTTTTGTCCCACAGCTATTCTCTGTAATTTCAGTGTACAGCCCAAAACCAGACCTATTTTCCATTCTACACTTTATTTGCTTATTTCCTCAGCACCAAAATGAGTATATATGTCAAGTCACCATAGGTATCTGACTCATTGAGCTTTGTTTTAGCCTACATTGGATGACTGCACAGAACATCCTAGAGAGGAGCAGCTGAGTTCTGTGCTGAAGTCCAGGTTCAGTTCACAAGGGTCATTTAAGTTCTTCACCTGTCTGATCATACTTAGCAAGTCCTTTTCTTGAGCATGCAGTATAGGACTGAAGATGTGAGATCACCCATGGGACTGGGCAGGGTAGTATAATGCTTGCCAAAGATTTTCTCGTGCTCTGCATAAAGGAGGCAAGCCTAATAACCTGCCAAAAATTAGCAATTTGTATTCAAGATGTGTCTTTAAGCATTGCTTCTCTGCTGTGTTTTCTGATAGTTTGTGATAGCTTGACTAATAGCCATGAAAGAGGCCCTCTGAATGAGAGTTATGGGTTTTCTACGGTGAAAACTCCTGATTCAAGTGCTCATGGAAGCTATTAATCTACAGAAGTTTTGCACACACCTCTGGTCCCATGGAAACAGAAGATGACCTAGTCTCCCTTCTAATCACTGCTTTCTTTTACCAGAAGTAGCACTTTATGGAAGCAGTGCCATAATCTCAGCCACTCAAACAGGAATTGCTGCAATGCCTCATGGTGGGAAAGGCAGTGCAACCATGATGTACCAAGAGGGCATGAATATTTCTGGACCTGTGTGTACTATTTCTGACAGTAACTAATAAATGGTCTCCCTGTTTCTGTCTTGTCTCAAGAGCTTTTTCGTTGTGTCTTCTCCCCATGTTCTGTTTGAGGGGAGAGAGTGAGAGGTTGGCTGGGTGAGAGCTTGGCTGTTAGCTAAGATTAACCAACCACAAGTGATGGTATCCAAGTGTGCATGATGTCAATCAACAAGATGAGATAAAATTACTCGTAGGACTGTCATAACCACAGATGAGTGTAACCACACAAAATTTACTCATTAAGACCCTACTACCTTGACAGAGTCATATTTAAGCTTGGACGCAGTTATCCAAGACATTATAGATATTGAACTATAACCATCCGATTACCTAGCAGGCAAGTCAGGAAGACAAAAATTGAAGTTTCATTAAAAGGAACACTGACAAGAAAATATATCCAAATTTAAACATAAGATTTCTTTGAATTTTGATTACATGTTCAATTGGAAATTTTAGGTAGTAAGATATGATATATAGGTTTTAGCATGAAATGTATAGTTCAGCTTAATAGAGGCCTGTCAGTTTTGCTTTTAATAGGTCTAAGAATCTAGATTAAATGACAGGTGCTCATCTAATGACAAGAGCTACACCAATGAGAACTATGATTCCGTTAGAATCAAGAAAAAAAAACCCATGAACATAGTGGAGCACAACTTACATAAATCCCCAGAACTAGACATAATTTAAATTTGTTTTGCTTAAATTGGGAACAGACTCATATGTAAGATAAAATAGCACAAAATTATTCAGTCTGACTAAGTTAGCTGATATGTTATGTGCACTTTTCTACTTGCAACATTGATTTAAAGTAAATTTCTTGGATATTCTTATTTGCTGATCAGAATAACTAAAAACTTCCCTCATCTGCATCTTTCATAAACAATTTACTATTGCTACCATTAAATTACTCAGTTGTCACATTATAATTCTACTCTCTGACAAAAATGATCAAAATGTATGAAATACGCACAATTAACGCTATCCATTTGTTTGGAAAATATCCTGAAAATACCCTTCAGTGTGAATGCATGATTCAAATGTTTGCAAACACTATTTTATTGTATTCAGGCAAAGCTTCTGTAGAAAAACTTTCAGATATCACCCATGATTGTACTGCATTTTAATGAGTTGTTCAGTTTTATTTTGTATAAACTATACAGAAGCAGTCATGCAGTATGCATGAGATCCTTACATGTTAAGCAACAAATTACACACAGTTTTCTGTTTCTTCCTGTAAACCACTCAAGGATTTAATTCCTATTTCTGTCACTGACATCTTATTATAAGAATACTGCAAAGAGGAAGACAAATTACTCTTATTCATTAATTTCCTCTTACCTAATGGGAGCTTTAAAAATGATGGAGCTTCCCTGAGGTACTGAACAGTGATGGTGACTTCATCGCCAGCATTTCGCAGTAGGTGTACCTGTCAGTGTGACAAATAACAGCTACTTTAAACCAAAGAACCACCAGTCATGAAAAGCACATTACTTGCAATCAAATCAACATCTCTGTTGATCTGTAATAAACCCAGGATAAACATTTCTGACTGTGAATGAAAAATATATCTTTGAGGGTTAAGTCACACCAGCAACAGATAAGGGTAGGCAAGACCAATGGAACAATCCGAAAAAAACATTTGGTGGGCAATTTGATTTTATGTAACAGCTGAACACAACTTCTAAAAAAAAAAAAAAAACCTGATGTAATAAAACTGGCATAAAGTAGTAGGGAAATACGTGTTTATGAAGATGTAATACATTAACTGTGTGTGTATACACATAAAAAGACACAAAAAGATAGAATGATTTGATTAATTTAGGTAATACATGAAGCACATTTCTCTGCTTCAAACACAGTCTTGACATTTGTGACTGTCTTCATTATCTGAAAGTATTTTATAACCAGAAGGGAACACACACACACACACACAAACACATATGTGTATAGATGCGTATATTAATACATCAGAATTAACTTTAAGGCATAGCTTGATACTGCATAAGGAGCTTTTTTAAACACAGAACTTCAAATAAAATCTGTAATGGAACTTGATTTCTGTTAAAGGGCAGAGGTATTCCCTAGTTTCATATTCATGATGCTCAGGAAACAGGTACTGCATTTGCTTTGTGTGTGGCTTGCACGCAGGGTCTACAGCCCTGATCCCGTTTCTTTGAGCTGAATGCTAAGGGTTGTGGCTTCTAATCTCAACACAATCAAAGCATGCACATATCAAGCAGAAAAGTAATTGCATCAAACTAACTGCAAACTACTTGTTTGCTGGTCTAATGTTGTACTTGGAAGAAGCTGATGGTTGTGTTGTTTCCACAATTTTAGGAAAATGCTACACTGGCAGATTGAGATACAGAATTACCTTCAATTTTATAGCCCTTCCTCTTGTGCACCTGAACTAATGCTTTTACCAGTTTACTGTGAGAGTAATGAGACACAGGAAGAAGTTACCCAGAGAAGTTGTGAATGCCCCAAACCTGGCAGCATTCAGGGCTAGTTTGGATGTGGCTTTGAGCAACCTGGTCTAGTGGAAAGTGTCCCTACCCAAGGCAAGGGGGTTGGCACTAGATAATCTTTAAGGTTACTTTCAACGCTAGCCGTCCTATGATTCTATGGCCTACGTGAAAACATTAGTCTTATGCCTGAAGGATATGAAAAAACAGGACAAGTGAGGAAAACAAGTAAGCAGTCACACAAGCTAAGAATTTTAGGATATAAAAATATTCTGTAAAAGTGTGAGCAAGAGAAGTGATTATAAAATGCCCAACACTAACACTGAAGAAAACATTGTCTGAACATGTTCTGATTTGACTGATTGAGGAACATGTGAATCACGCATATAAAAAGTACTATTGCTAAAACCTCACTGTTTACTGTACCTGCAAAATCCGTATCTTTTAACAAAGACAGTGTCTGCCTCCATCCTCCCCACCCATCTTTCAGTCCATCAGACAGTGACCTCCACTGCTAACAACTTGCAGTAGCACTAATAACCACAGATCAGTCTCTGGGAGAGAACAATAGCATTTTGCACTCTAAGTTAGGAAATACAGCTATGCAGTGGAGAAGAAAGAGCTCAATAAGGTCAGAGAAAGCACCTAACAAGGAGTCCAATCAGAATACTGAACTTGAGGAATGAGGGTCCACAGGCAAAAGGGTAGAGGAAGCATAAGCGAAATCTTTAAAAAAAAGAAGAAAAAAAGTAAGCACCATCTGCTTAAGCAAGTTTCCCCCAAAGAACCTGCATTTCCTGTCAAGTTCCTCCTTCCTGATAGACCAACCTCTCCCCCAAAAGCCCCATTTCTTTACTTTTCTTGCTTTCTGTTCAAGCATTTTTACTTCCCCTCTCCAGGCTTAATCCACATTTAAATCATTTACTACCCAAAAATACAACAACTAGTGCTACCATGCTACCTACTCACTCCCAATACTCCAATATGAGGCGTTCCAATGATTTTATTAACAATTGACTATAAGTGTACCTGATGTCTCATTATGGAAAAAAATCCCAATAAAATCACTATTTCTCACTAAATCACCTCAGGATGATCACAATAGAAATAACCAGGAACTGAAGCACAGAAAAATTAGAATCCTTCTTTAAGGTAATATAAAAGTGTGTCAGGACAGCCAAAGCTAACAAATGCGTTTTGAGTTCTAATGTAAGAACACTATGTCTCCTGACATCCACTGCCCCTTATTTCCTGCAATAGCATAGACTATTACTTACCAAGGTGTGAAAATTATTGGTACCTCTGCTACTTTAACAAAGGTATTTCCTCCCTTTATCTGCAGAATATTACACATATAAATATATGATATTTATAAAAGCCTTTGATATATATACAAAGGGCATTTTTTTTATATATTTTGATAGACCTACATATATACACATATGCAAAATGTTTAACCAAATTTCAGCTACCACCTCATTTTAAAATTCCTCTGAAATTTTCTTGTAACTGGATGCTTTGTTTTAAATCTGCCTGCTTTGAAGATTCTTGATTTCTACATTATCTCTAATCATAAATTCTAGATCATTTTTAAGTGAAGGTAAGCTCAATAGTTTAATTAAATGAAATTAAACTAGAATAGATTTAGAATATTAAAATATAATCTTGTTTTGTGGATTTCTATCAGCTACTTTGCACAAAATGCTCAGAAACTCATGAAAGTTACGTGAACTTACATAAATGTTTTCTTGAAAGTAATATTTTAATTTTTAGAGTATTCATACAGTTCTATCACCACTTAATATTTTCAGCAGCAAGAGTCAAAATTAGTATTACTGAATATAGTTCTGTTTTGGAATACATTAATGATGAGCTGAATGTGAACTAAAAAACCTTATGTCTTATTTCACTGTCCTTACAGCATGCATAGCTGAGCTACATATAAATATGTGTATGCGCATACATACACACACATATAGATATTATGCTTGCTATGTTAAAAAGCTGAAACAGACTTTTGTAATAGTCACATTGGACCATATGTAAAAATTCAGACATACGTACAAAACTTTGCATGCATTTCATATGTATATATAAACTGATCTAGAGATGAAACATGTGAATGATAAAAATTGAAGAAACTGTAATTATATCCTTGTAAACATTTAAATTAGACTGCAGTAACTTTCTAGTCTCCAGTTGATCAATTTGTCTTCCCAAACTTCATTAATATCAGCATTAGGCCTTGAAATGAACTGATCTTCTTCTAGCTGTGCTGCACCACCTAATGACTTTGAACTATTTATGCTGAAATAAATTGCAAATGGAGCCTTCACAAATACATCACACCCTTTTAAATGTGATTAAAATGGTTATAAAAGACAGTAAATCAATCTTTTTTGCCACGCTGTACTGATAGAACCACTGAACTTTGGAGTCATTGACCAACAGAGCTAATTGGATAAGTTTTCTGTATGTATAAAGTTAGTGAATAATGAATTACTTTATTTACTTAAAGCCCCCCACGTAATTGACATAAAATCCAAACTCAGGCCAAGTACATATGGCTGAAATATATTCAGCAAGTAGCACAGAGGGGGCAACAAATGACTATGGAATAATAATAATTTTAACTTCCTAATAGGTACAAACATGTACTAATGCACAGCTTGGTGGTGCTGAAGCTTTTGCACAAGTCCAGTAAGTCCAAAATGACAAATCCTGTTTTGAGTAACATTCACTGTTGCACTGTTTCTTTACTGTAGTATTAACACAAAAGGAGAATTGTCAAAGTTTTAACAACAAGCAAGAAAACAAACAAACCAACCACAATTGATTTCTGGGCACTTCACTACAAGAAAGACATTAAGGTGCTGGAGCAAGTCCAGAAAATAGGGCAACAAAGCAGGCGAAAGGTCTGGAGAATAAGTCTTACGATGAACAGCTGAAGGAGCTGGGATTGTTTAGTCTGGAGAAGAGAAGGCTTAGGGGGAACCTTATTGCTCTTTATGACTACCTGAAGGAGGTTGTAGTGAGGTGGAGATCAGTCTTGTGTCGCAGGTAGGGGTCAGGTGAAGTTTAGGTTGGATATTAGGATAAATTTCTTCACAGAGATGGTGATCAGGTATTGGAACAGGTTGCCCAGGGAACTGATGGAATCACTGTCCCTGGAAGTGTTCAAAAAACTGTGCAGATGAGGCCCTCAGTGATACGGTTTAGTGGTGGTCTTGGCAAAGCTGGGCTAACTGCTGGACTTGATGACCTTAAAGGACTTTTCCAACTTAGTTGATTCAGTGATTCTATGAAGTACTTCTGCTGCAGCTGTGTGTGCCTGCACTTGTGTGTTGTATGTGTGAAGGAGAAAAGGGCATTAAGGAGAATCCTTGCTTTTCATGCTGGCACTCATGCACAGAATTTGCATATTTCTTAAATGCATTCATTGAGACAGGGTCTATTATACTTTTCTTTTTCATATGCATTTCTCAAGAACAGAATAGAGAGAATGTTAAAAATATAAATGAGAATTTCTAGGTCTCAGTTAACTACAGTCTAGAGTATGCAGGGAAAAATATGACTCTCAGTTTAGGAAAACCAAATGGCCTTTGCTGTCTTTTACTGCCAACACGTTTTAGGGACAATCTATACAGCTATAGGCAAGCAAGTCAATGTCACCATTTATAGCTGATGTGCATTCTTTTAAAATTCTGGTGCCTTGTGTTTACTGTGGCTTGCTCTAATCATTCATGCATACCTGATCACTAATATTCACACTGCTTAGAGGTTTAGACAGGGGTTTGGCCATTTCAATCAGGTTCTGCCTTATTATAGTACAGAACTGTAATGGAAATTAAAACTGAAAAGGAGCATGTCTTTTATGAATGAATTCACCCATATGGCCCTGTTTTGAGAGCAAAAATCACATCATTTAACTTTGGCAATTTAAAAGACTCAACTTTAAAGTAGTTGTTAATATTTTTTTTCTAGAAATCAGTAAAGATCTTTGGATAAACAGGAATCATCACCCACATCTCTAACTATGGAGAGTCTGGAATTTTACATTTTAAACCTCTAAAGTTAGATGAAACAAATCCTATTTCACATCTACAGGTGAAAATTTAAAATTAAATACTTATGTCAGATTAAAAGTCTAAAGTAAAATTCTGAAGTAAAAGAAAGTGAATCTACAGATAAATGTCTGATCTTGAGGTTGTGCGTTTCACAAATAAAGCACCTGAAATTCAACAAAGTGCAAGTCTTGACCTTAACAAGCACCTGGATGCAAGATTATGTGTTAGGAGGCTTGTCATGCAACAGGCAAATAACCAAGAAGTTGTAGTAAACCATAAGAATTAGAGTATATCATATAATAGTTAAAAAAAAAATAAAATCTAGAGAAATAAAAGCTTTTAAAATTTCCTAAACCTTCAGAATGAAAATGGAACAATAGTACTTAACACTTAAAATTCCTCCCAGAATAAAGCGTGTTTAGAATTATTTTTGAAGACTTGGTAGTTTCAACTCTACTCATTAGTAGAACTGAAAAAAAACCCCATTGTATTTTTATGTGTATGAGTAGACAAGGAAAATGCACGTAAAATAGAAATCTCTTAGCACAAGTAGTCTTCAAAATGTCTGTGAAAGCAAAATGGCTTTAAAAAAAATTAGAAAATTAAAACTGGATTGCAAACAGTTTTTGAAAGGCTTGAAGGAGAATGAAGTTAATTCAAGAAATAATGATTTCTTGACACTTGCTTTTTTTTCCATTGGCCAATTATGAAGTAATTACTAATGAATACTTCTGAATATCTTCCCTAACTTTGCGGCATTCAATGAGCAATACTCTCTTCCTTAATGCTTAATTGGCTACTCCAAAACAAACATTTGTGTCACCAATTTATACAAATATGTTAGGGAAATAACAGTCACCACAGATTACAGAAATTTTCGCAGATTTAAACTAAACCACAACTGCATCTAGTTCACTCAATTAAAACTTTTATTTCTGCCTACAAATACAGTAAAAGATGGTTTTGAACACAAAGCTTTAGTATTAATTTAAACCAATAACCCTGCTCATGTATGATATAATTACCAGGATTTGCAGGGAAAAAATATATTGAAATGTTTCTTCATTATTTTGTACATTATTTTTTTTCTACTTAATTACACACTTCAGTCTGTGTTTCACTTCAAAACAATACTTACACAAATATCCAGTATATGAAAGATGCTGATGTATACTGTGCATGGAAAATACTTTTTAAGCCAAATTGTCTGTCTCCTAAAGCAATGGAAGTTTTAAAAAAGTCACTTATGGCTAACTATTACCTGAAGCATGAAGATCCATCTCTGAGAAAGTAACATTGCTATCCTTCAAAAAAATTCTAAGAATAACAGAGCATTACAGGGACTTCTGCCTGGAAACTGAGGTCAGTCTCAACTGTTACCAGTGTACTATAATTGGAAAGAGTTGAATGCCACAGAACTCACAATTTTAGATTAAGTAGTATGTTTTATTACTCATCTAGTGTTGCACTTACAAAGAGAAAGAATTGTCTCAGGTATCAAAAAATCACAACAGACAGACATGGCCAAATTACCAGAAAGCAAATATAACGTTCTTAGTTTAAACTTTATTAAATCATTACTGACATATCTTGTATGTCTTGTAAGTCAGCAACATGCACTATAGTATCAAACTGTCACTTCCAGTTCAAATGCACAACACGTATCTGACTGAATATGATTGGAAACACATATGTTTAAGTGAAATCAGAATCTGTAGAAACACAAACACTTCTATCCCAAATGCAGGCCTTTTCAACCAAACAAATTGGAGCAGACTAACACTGCAGGTTCACATTCTTCAAATATATTTGAAAATCTTTCTAGATGATAGTTAAGTGGTTGCGTTTATATAGGCTCCAATTGGCACAGATTGAACTAAAAAGACTAAATACAGTTTTTCATGGAGCTGTTACTGCTCCAATTTTCTTTGTCGTTTTTTGTTGTAGTCACAACCTACCTGCAGAGTTCTCAGAAAAGGATTTCATGTGACTAAAAGTGTCTCTGAGGAGAGAAGTATCAGACAGGAAATTTCTACCACCTTTTAGTGGCAATGGTATGAAATGAAGGCAATTTCACTTGAATGATGGACAGTATTTATTGAAGGCTGTCTTATGCAAAAGCTAAACCAGAAGCTTTTGAAGTTATCGCACCCAGCAAGTCCTATGCTGCATTTGCAATTTAGAAATTGTTGACAATTTGGGCACTGTTTCTTTTTCTTACAACAAACTTTTCCATAATGACCCTTTTGTGCTAGATCTTCTTAATCTAACAGAAATTTCACAGACATCCAGAGTTAATACAGGACTACATGTAAGAAGCACCAATAACTACTTTTATTGTCTACACATTTACTGCTTAAGTACAAGACAGAAGTCCTAGACCTATGGGCTGATCTATTCAACAGACTGCACTTCACTCTGGCTCAAGCATAGAATTTATTTGTAATCATCCATATGTTCACTGCTTCAGGCTTAAAGAACTGGGGCACCTAGAAAATAGAAAACATTCATCTTTTACATTTACAGCATGCAGAACATAACAGGATAATAAGAATACCTAGAGACAAAATTCAGCTTTGTTTCATTGTAATAGTAACCTTGTACGTCAGTTTGCAATGCTTTTGTTTCCACAGCTCCCCAGGCATGAAACTGCTACTATCAACATAAAACAGCAGATCATCTGCAGTATTCAGCACACATCAGCAAAAAAATTGCGTTTGGTGAAGTCCCATACCTGACCCTTCTGCACACTCCCTCAGGACAGCAGACCTTCATTTCTTGTGATTTCATTATGGTACAGGCCAATATTTATTCAGCACAGGTCACTATAAAGTATGTTCCTTTATCCAGTACTGGATATTTCCTATACTGGAAAAAAATCATTCTAATTGATGCAGGGAACATTACACAAATGTCATTGACATGTTAGTCTTCTGAAGAATTAATTTCTCTTCCCCCACACTGATATGGCTGGATATGGCTAAAGTTGTATTTGTTTAAATACAGGGCTAAATTTTTTTCTGTCAGACTTGCTGCTGTCTAATGCCATATTAGACAAAAAAAAAAAAAAAGAGCAAAAACCTTTTGAAATCCTGATCCAATTAATAGCTTTGATGCAATATGCTAGCTTATTTCCCGCCTGAAGTGTATCAATACACTCCTTGCTCTGTGAGTCTTTTGTCTGCTATCTACAATAACGAACAAGAGCAGGCACAACTATTCAGACTCAATTCAGTGGCTAAACAAATGTGCCTGAAATATTAGTGACAGTTGTTAAGAATTTCACTGTTAAGATGAGTAAATGCTAAGACATTCACTCTTTAGATAACACTCCCATATATGTCAATGATGGTTTGAAAAGAAACAATACATGCAGCTCATACAGTAATCTTAAAGGAGTTAATCTCCATTGTGATCAGAAATACAGCTTTGGTAATAAGTCAATTTTATGTGGGTGTAAGTCCTCTATATAACTTACATTTCCCTTTTCAATTCATAAAATTTGCAAAAATGCAAAAAACCTGTTTCCCTTCTGTAAACAGCATGAATCCAATCTTTTACAAACACAGTCTATTTAATATTACAAGGGTGTACACTAACTCTGTTTCAGCTTGCAGCTTGGTCCTTATTATCACTGAACTAGAGTATACAGCCATATATCTCTTTATACCCTGATGAAATACTGAGAGTCATCCAATATAAGGCACTGAATTAGTAAAAAGCACAAAATGTTTTTAGGAAAAGGAAGGTTGGGAGGGAGAAAAGAGAAGGAAAGGATGCCTCTTCAGAGAAGACAGCATAACCAGAGTGAAAACCCAGCAGAGTGATCAAAAATTAAACTAGATTAGACTAGTTTGTGCACAGGGTGGAAGTATCAAAGGAAGTAAGAGTGGGCAGGTCTTCCTAGTCATTCCTCAGGAATAAAACAAGGGACATCCTACAGCACATTTCCTAAATCTATCAAATTTTGTTCAAAAATCAGGTAATTTCTCTTCCTAACAGCCCTTTCAAACATCCTCCAGACTTATCCACAGGTAGTTTACATACTTTTGTTCATGCTGGAACATTCTCATTTAGTTTAAGTATTTGGTCTCTCTCCACAGTCCTCAGTTTTATAAAGCTGGGAGAAGATGGAAGAAAGAACCCTTTTATTTATGACTAAAAAGTCTAGTATAATTTTTTAGAAATCCTTTGTAGGTCTTTCAACATTTATAAATGAAATAAATATTAAGTAAAAAGGGTTAAGAGAATTTTTATTTTATTTTTGAACATCTTAACTCCTTTTATCCCTAGGAAGTACTGATTAAAATTGCAGCTACCCTGCTGCACCCTCTGTTGTGCTTTACCTAAAGAATGCCACATTTTGTGTCCATAGATTAACAAAGACTTCAGTCCTTCCCATAGCTCCTTTGTGCAAGGTAACTGAATTCTTCCATCAGTATTAATTATAGTATTTCTGCTTTTGTATTCAAAAGATTACATATATCATAAATGTGCATAATGGTAGACTACTTGCTGCTTCTCTGACCCAGGGAATTAAGTGATTGTGAAATAGATGGGGGTAAAATAGTAGTACTGAAATCTGAACTACTTAACTGTAGATGCTTTCTTAATGTGTAAAGCTTGAAAGAAGTTGATTTCCACAAGAACATTACGGAAATTGTGTAGTATTTTAGGTATACATTTATCATGGACAATATAATATGTTACTGCAGGTTTTTAAATATTTCTCTGAAATTTTAATATCCTTTACAGAAGCATAGTAAAGGTGCAAAAGGGTGCAAATTTAAATGGCAAAAATGCATTTCAAAGCATGCAAGTTTTATCATTCACATGTAAAAGACAATAGAGACAAAAAATATACTATAACTTGCTTCTTAATGAGGAATGCCACCAGATACATTCCTTGATGAAATAATGACATTTCTTACAGCACCTGGAAACAGTGAAGTTGAACTGTGTATCCCACAAAATTTTAAAGTTAAACTATAATTTGCTGATTTTACATAGCATTATTTTTATGCAGTGACGGGGTAGAGAATACTTACGGCAAATAAGCACCCAGAGACATGAAATTTAACCCTGATCTTTTTCATGTAACCAAGGTGAAAAACATTTTTTGTTTATCTGCCTCACTGTCTAACAGGGCTGCTGCTCTACTATGATCAAAGGTCCAAGAAAATAGCTCAGAAAAATTCCATAAAGGAGATGAAACAAGAAGATAACTATGAACAGACCTTCCCTCTGTATGCTAGTATCAAAAAGTAGCATTCTTCCTATTTAATGTGGAGTTTTTTTCTTTCTGCTACTGCCTACTTACATAGCTGCGGTGAATTTTTTAAAACAGATGGTAACTTAACTAGTGAAAGAAGCTATGTTAAACCCATTAATAAATCATAGAATCATAGAAGAGTTAGGGTTGGAAAGGACCTTAAGATCATCTAGTTACAACACCCCTGCCATAGGCACAGACACCTCCCACTAAACCATGCCACCCAAGCCTATGTCCAACCCGGCCTTAAACACCGCCAACAATGGAGAATTCACAACTTCCCTGGACAGCCCATTCCAGTGCCTCACCACCCTTACAATAAAGAATTTCTTCCTCAGATCCAATCTAAACTTCCCCTGTTTAAGTT
>JASSUY010037415.1:33270-56150 GCA_032466535.1 Forpus xanthops
AGGTCTCACAAGGGCAGAGTAGAGGGGCAGGATCACCTCCCTCATTCTGCTGGTCACACTCCTTTTGATGCAGCCCAAGATACGGTTGTCTTTCTGGGCTGCAGGAGCACACTGCCGGCTCATGTTCATTTTTTCAGTGACCAACACCCCCACGTCCTTCTCCCAAGGGCTGCTCTGAATCTCATCTCTGTCCAACCTGTAGCTGTGTCTGGGATTGCTCCGACTTAGGTGTAGGATGATCTGCAATAAAACAGTTCATTCCTTCTTTCAGTTCCTGCTTCGTCTCTTTGATGCATGAAGTTGTTTTGCAGCTACTTACTGTGACAGGTATTTGCTGTCCACATAATATATGACTAAAGCATTCTTTTAGGACTGAAGCAATTACAAAGGAACTTCATGAGAACTATGAGATGAAGTTAACAAAGTAAAATCTTCAGAAGCTTGATATCTTTAATTTTTGGTATCTCTAGTCTGAAAATTACATTAAAATACATTAACTAAACAGAAGCTTAGTGAATGTTTCATGGTTAAGATTTCTTCATGAAAAGTTATTTATAGAAATATTGCAGTTTCTCCTACAGCTGTGTCCCAAAACTGCACTGTGTTTGAGTAATTTACAAATGCTTTCAAACCTACATGCCTGGTTTGGCTGATCCCAAAAGTAAATATCCCAATAACCGGGAAAGCAAGCAGTCAGAGATAATTTCAGCAAGCTCTCTATCAGTAATATTTAGAGCTGATGGATTCTAGCCATGCTGTTTCTGTTAATACGCCTGTGTGTAACTGGGGATCGCCTCTTAGCCGGGAGCACATCAAAACCTTATGCCAGTCAAAATACAACTTACTCCATGCCCCAAATTGCCTGCTTAAAGTAATAAAAGTTTACAGCAACATATTGAAGAGACAACAAACTTAATAAAAGAGATTTCACACACAGAAACTGGATAAAGTTGAAATGTAAAAATCTCTACATTTCCAATATCCAATGACAGTCATTACTCAAAAACAGCTAGAGTAAGAAAGTACAAAATGTCAAAGGTTTTGGTTTTGTTCTTGTGAAACACCAAACCCCTTTTTTTTTTTTTTTCCTAGGAAACAATTGTGAAGTTATCAATGTATGTTACCCATAAGGATGGATCCCCTAAGTTATTTGATAACATAGCCCTGCCACATTGTTCTAGTGAAATCTCCATCATATTCCTCTTCCTCTCTCCTGAGCTGTCACGAACAGAGAGAAGGGAAGTGGCAATGTTAAGGTTGAGGAAGTACGCATCTTGTTCTTTTTTCTACAAGTTTTGATTAATGAAGCTCTCTAAAACATATATGTGAGAAGGAAAAACTTTTTATCTCTAGGTTGGTCAACTGCACATCTTAAGTTTTTACTTAAAAAAATAAAATAGCTACTTGAATGAGATCAAGGAAAAGCACCAGCGAAAGCCCTTTCAAAATGTCACTTGAACAGATTTCCTTTGCTTTCCTACTGCTACTCCTTTTCTTTTCTCTTTGACATTTTCCTGAGACTTGTCTGTCATCTCTCTGCAACCACAAAGCTTGTTTGGTTTGATTATTCTATTTAATTTCCTTAGTGATCTGATGACAAAACATATACCCCCCAAAAAATGAACACGCTTTTCTCTATGTGTTCAATATAATTTTTACAGAGATTGATTTCTTATTTCCACTCTACTGCATCTGCATTACTTGAACACATTGCAGTTCCTGGAAATAGTGTGATGTTGAGGTGATTTAAGACGCTGGTAAATTTCTGTGTAATTCCACACACTTTTTTTAGCTTGCAGTCATACAGTAAGATGCAATTCCAGCTAAACTTTGCAGTAATGGATATAGGCTATTTCAGAAGGTGCATATAATTTTATTGTCTCTTTTTCTTTCTGGTAACTGTTCATTTTTGAAACGCTCTGTAAGTAGCATCCACCTGTTCCTACTACAGTGTGCATAAAAGAACTAGAAGAACAGATTGCTTATGTTAGGGTGTGTGTGAGGCTCTGGGGAACACAACTCTTAATTGAATTAATTTATTAAACTCGAGAAATCTAAAAGCTAATTTTGGAAAGTACCAATAGAACGGGAAAGCCACATAGCTCTCCCACCATACAGTTTAATGGCATTCAAAGGAATCAGATAATTGTCACGAGATATAAGAAAATCTTCATTACTGGTTCTTTTTAATCTGGTAGAATTAGCATTCCAGTATTAGCAAAGTACTTCTATGTTAACAGAATGATAGAACTGCAGTACAAAGGACTAACTATTCAGGTGAATATGCAGAGTGCTGCCCAAAGTGCTGTGAATATTAATATTAGCAGTATTAAGATAGATCTCCAAGAAATGAAACATGCACAGTCTTTGTAGAAGAATACTCGCCTTTTCCTTCATTTAACTGGTCAAACTCTCATTTTATACTTGTATTTCAATTACACTGTTCTTTTTGACTTCAAAAAATTTTCTCTGTTGGAGAAAGAACATCTGTAAACTGAAAAGATTCCTGCAGGGACAATTGTAAAAAGTCAAGGAATAACCTGAAGTTAATTGTCAGTCTTAGGTCAGAAAAGTGTGCATGTCTGTAAGGATATCTATACATATTAATGTGGCAACTACTCGGGCAATCTAGCAAAACAATGAGCATTTCCCTTGAACTATGATCTGTAGTGATGATTATTTCCGGCAGGAATCAAAAGGTATTAAGCCCTCTGTGGATAATGAAAACTTTATTTTCACTTTCTCCAAGTGTCACAAGGTTGTTGACTCAAGTATTGCTGAATAACATATTAAAGTATTAACATGTAGTTAAACCTAGATAACAGTGCATTTTTCATATGGTAAATATGTATCTTAATTTGATATGAGTTTAATGATTTTAGAAACAGCATAAATTAACAAAATTTACTCATTAATATCTTTGTGATACTACTAAGTAAAATTAGTAACTGACAAGCATATATTTTTGCTACTTTAGAATCATCTATCAAGTTGAAAAGTTGTAACTCTTTTTAAGATTTTATCAATTTTACTAATTTATAACAATAATTCTATGGGGTTTATTACCCTATGAAATTTTATATATTTGCTGAGCATTTAAGCATTATTTACCTTTTGGGGCATGCATTTTCCAAGTTTTTTTCTACTTAATCCTTTCAAGCTGTTTAGCCTAAGAAGAGAATGCTCTAGGAAGATCATAAAGCAGCCTTCCAGTACCTAAAAGGGGCCTATGTGGAAGCTAGAAAGGGACTTTTTACAGGGGATTGCACGGATAAGACGAGGTGGAATGGCTTTAAACTAACAGAGGATAGATTTAGATTAGATATTAGGAGGAAATTCTTCACTATTAGAGGGGAAAGGCACTGGAACAGGTTGCCCAGAGAAGTTGTGCATGCCACATCTCTGGAAGTGCTCAAGGCCAGGTTGGATGGGACTTTGAGTAACCTGATCTACTGGCCAATGGTAGGGGTTTTGGAACTATATGATCTTCATGTTCCCTTCCAAACCAGACTATTCTCTGATTCCATGATGCTTACCAACCTGAAAAATTATGTTGAGTCAGCAAATAATCAACTTGTATTTCATTTCCTTTCACAGTTTATTTTGAATATCTTGAAAACCAAAGTCCCAACCAAGTGGATATCAAGTGGTATCCCTTCATTGTGAAGCTCAACTGAATTAATCTTCCCCTTGCTTCCCTTTCTCTCCCCTCAGGAGATCTGATTGTTCATTTTGTGTTATGGAAGGTGATAAACTGATTAGCCACCTTGGAAACAAAATTAATTTTCCCCTCAGATGAACAATACAAAAACAATATTAATCTCTGAATTAACATTTTTTTTATACACAGTCTCTCCATACCAACACACTATTTCTAAAAATACTCTTATTTTTCAAGGAGAAGAAATTATTTTCAATTTTCCACAGTTTATTCTATTACCTACTGCAAAAGCAGGATTTTCCTCAGTCCTTATTTAGAGCTATTTATGCTTCTATTCACACTGTTTGCCAGAAATAATATGTTAGCATGCAGAATTGTGGAGGAAAGCACATTCTAGTAATTATAAGTGAAAAACAGGAAAGTCATTCTGTTGTGAAATTGCTGCTGACAGACCAGTTGGTTGTTTGACTTGCAGAGAACTAATCACCTTTTAACCTTGCTGGTAATTCAAGGATCAAGAAAAATAACTGCATACTGGGTAGAACTGGGATCAGCTATATACATATTCATCTCAAGAGTACCAGTTATGAAGATGGTAGGTAGCAGTCTGAACAAATTTTTCCTACAATTCCCAGATCTTGTAGCCTTCTTTCCCATGTATTTACCCCAGTGGTTTGTAAGTCTGCGACCCAGCCTGGCTAATGATTACAGGTAATCTTTCATTTAGTAAAAAGTCTTAACACCAAGAAATCCAGATATGCCATTGTGAAACAAAGCAAAATAAAAGAGCCAATGAAAATTCTTGAAAAAAGGAAAAAAAAGACAACAGCCCAACACCAAAAAGCCTAAGAATTACATACCTGCTTCTGCCTCTCAATAGCTTATCGCTATGGCTGGGGCTAGTGTAGTAATCCAGTATCTTTACCTTTTCCACCAGCATTCCTTTTAGTAGTCTGTGGTGGATTGACCCCAGTCAGCAGCTGGGCATCCACACAGCAGCTTTCTTACTCCCCCACCCCCCCATGAAGAATAGGGGAAAGAGTAAGAACAAAAGCCACAAACCCTCGAAGATAAAGATGGTTTAGTAAGTGAAGCAAAGACAAAGGTAAAACCAAAAAAAAAAGTGATGCAAAGACAATCACTCACCATGTCCTACAAGTAGACTGATCCCCAGCCAGCCTCCGTGCATTGGTTGTTTCCCCCAGAAAAACCTCCTGACACTTTTTATGGCTGAGCATAATGTTATATGGTGCAGAATACCCCTTTGTTCAGTTGGGGTCAGCTGTCCTGGCTGTGTCCCCTTCCAACTTCTTGCCCACTCCCAGCCTATTCATTGAAAGGGTGAAGAATGGGAAAAAGGGAAAGCCTTGATGGCATGCAAGCACTACTCAGCGCAATGAAAAAACTAGTGTGTTATTAGCAAACCAAAATACAGCACCACCCTGGCTGCTACGAAGAAAATTAAATCTACCCCAGTCAGACCCAGTAAGTAGCCCCTTGGATCACATTGTACAATTCATAATCCTGAGTTAGGTGTTTACAAGAGCCTTCACTACCCAGAATACCAGCTGCAAGGTTCAAGCTATATGGGAGGATGACACTTCAAAAGTCGCATCATGAAGTAGATAACTGAATAGATCATGATGACAGATGAAAGTAAAGTAACCCCCAAAAACTTATTCCATAAATTTTAATGGGCTTCCATTAATTGAATACTTAGTATGATGATAACAATACTAAGTGCAAAATGTAACCCAGTGTGAACTTAGGCTAATCAAACACTGTTGAGTTTTTTTTAACAGAATTGTCTGAATGCTGCTCACCTAATCTGACTGACACACTTAGAAAGTAGGTCACTTTTTCATTGGTAGTATGAGTCCTCCATCCCTAAAGTCTGGCTTTCTGGACAAGTACCCTTAATCACTAAGCTACTATATTAATAGTTCAATACACTGAAATACTTCAGTGTTTTTTCTAGGTGCCCAAACCTAAAGCTACCAGCTGACAGCAGACAAGTGCATCACTACTGACATGATCCATCTACAAATAGCAAGTACTGATTCCGATAACCTGAAAGTCTATGGGCATTAAATGAGCCCCTCTTTGTAAAGCATTTCTTTCCAATTGCAAAACCACCATGGTCAAATAAACAGGTTTTTATTTGGGATGACAAATTTCAACCATTATTTAATAAAAAATGTAATGAATGACATAATTTTGATAAAAATTAGAAATCAGACAACTTCCATTCTGTCAGGAACTTTGGCAGTAGCCCACCTCATTTCAAATCTCACTGAATTACTGTAAGGGTGGTGAGGCACTGGAGTGGGTTGCCCAGGGAAGTTGTGAATGCACCATCGCTGGCAGTGTTCAAGGTCGGGTTGGACAGAACCTTGGGTGACAACATTTAGTGTGAGGTGTCCCTGCCCCTGGCAGGGGGGCTGGAACTATATGATCTTAAGGCCCCTTCCAACCCTAATTCTTCTATGATTCTATGAATCAGCCCCTCCTCTAGCCATTTTTCTAACTACACTCTGATTATGGTAGCCTGTTGCAATAGTGAGATCCCTCTTACTTTTGAAGCTTCTTTCATCTGTACAGCCTACAGTTGTTCCAGACAGTTTTGTTTAATGCTTCTACCAGATTCCCATGTACAGGCCAAAAAGCATTGTTATGCATTTCTCTGTCATTCCTCACCACTGAAGCATGGGTGTGTTACAACAATAGCTCAGGAGCACTTCTTGGTACTTAAAAAACAATCTTTAAGGAATATAACTTTGCATTTTGTGGGGAGTAACTTTTGGGAAGTTTAGAGTTTTGTATGTGCAATAACAACACACGCAGCAGGAGGGTAGTTCGCCAACACAGAATAGACCTTACTTTGTGCTGTACTGACACTGTAATTATTCTAGAGATTCAGCCCAATGTTATTAATCAACACCAAAGAATGGACAAAAAGACCATGGAGCTGTACTTTATCTTGACCTAGAGAGATCACCACCAAATAATAAAAGCAAATTTAGCTCCTCTGTCTATTTAATTTCTGCCTTGCTGATAAGGCTATCAAAGCCCATGTCATATGGTTGCTACAGATACTATTCTGAGACACAGTTGTTAATGAATAGACTGATAACTCCCAATAAATAGGCAACAGGGGGTAACAATTTTTATCTATCCTGTCTTGCACTCCGGACAGAAAAACATTGCACATAGAATATGAACTGGTTTTATCCCCATACAATCAATCTGATAAATGAAATAAACCAGTTAAAAATTTGCCACTATTTTTTTTTTTTTTTCTTCAGGTTAGACCAAACACTGGGGCAAACTCTGCTTCACAACTTCAAGAAATAACTGGAAGAGTCAGCGAGAAGAAAAATGACAGTGAGAATGGGAAGCACCCACTAAATATTCAAATGAAATCCAATAAAATTTTCATAATCGTAAGGCTAGGTGTGAATCCTTAGAAAAAGCCTCGAAGTTCATAAACCTTACTTAAGCCATCCATTACCAAGTCATCATTCATCACTACAGCAGAGGTAGGGGCCTATCAAAGCTATGTGGTGCAGAATTGTTGTACAGGTGAAGGATGGAAATTCAGCCAGCAGCTTCTGAATTGTCAGCTCTTTTAAGACTGGCAGGATTTTGGTGTGATTTTTACATCTGTATGTTATGATAACTCCTGCCTTACCATTTGTCTGCTCTGATAGGTAATACAGAGCAATTATTGATACGTGTTTTTTTTTTTTTTTTTAATTTCAGGTTCAACTGCAAGCATCTAAGCACTGAAAATGCTACAGAAGCAGTATTTAGAAGATAGTTCTCTTTTTTTCCCAAAAGGAGTCCTACCATCTTAATTCCACAAAGCAATGTAAAAAAACATTTTAGTAATTTTTCTTTTAAGCAAATAAAACTCACTGGAAACCCTCGGTGCATTTCTTGAATATTCCTATGAAAATGAGAGCACTAGGAATAGTCAGCATATTGGGCTAGAACTAGTCACCATAGTTCCATTCTTCACTCTTAAGATTCCTCTAAACTGAATATCACCAGATTCAAAAGCTATGCAGAAACCGTGACTGCATTCCACAGTATGCTATGGCATAAGGCCTTTTCAGTATGTCACTGCAATCCACACACACTGGATTTCCCATGAAAACCAAGACAGAGATATGTGCCTTAATCTCCTTCCAGCTTGAAGTTGAGATCTTTGTTTTCTGTTAATTCTCTTGCACGTGGGTACAGTCTTATTAGCTACGAGTTTTCTTTACAATGGCTATTTATTATCTATAGCCTCATAAACTCTGGGAGTGCCAACTAGGGATTTGGATGTGTCCAACATGTGCACTATGTCTTGAAGACAGGAAGCGTATCTTAGTCCTATGGATACCATCAAAAGAGCCACTGTTTAAATGCATTTCTTGCTTCCTAGTAAACTTAGACAAAGTCTGATAAATTGCATCTTAAAATCACTTACTAACAGAATGAGATGAAATTTATTGTAACACCTCTGCTTTCTTGATTCCTCCCATTCTTATCAAAGCATATATAAAGTTTAACACTGTATGCTACTGCGATTAGTATGTATACTTCTGTAACACTTGAGAATTCTTAACATGAAACAGAAGCCTTGTGAAGTGCACCACAGTCCACAATAATAATATATATTGTACATAAAAATAAATAGGGCAAAAGCTAAACTGTTACACCATTTCACAAAATAAAATAAAATAAAAAATAAAATAAAAAAAATAAAATGTGTTCTTTTATATATTTTCCATCAGGAATCTTCATGTTCTCACACAAGTGTACATTTAGAAATAAGTAGCAAAACATTAATCAGATTTTCTATTTTTCAGTACGTGAAAGGATAAGGCATACAAAAGTTGAGTCCCTTTCAATTGTACTGAAGGCAGTTGGGATCAAAATTTTTAAATACCTGAGTAGGATCATGAAACCCACTTCACATATTCTAATTTTTAAGCGCTATCTTTACTAAACTAATTCAATCCCTGTTCCTGCAACGCTAAGAAGGTGAGAATTTTGTTACCAATTAAATGTACTACCACAGCAGGTACCTCTTTTAGGAGCACCTGCAATCCCAGCACATCAGATGCTATACTGAAGGCACAATCCATAAAGACTGTACCTGTGCACAAACACTTATCTATATACACATATTTATATAATATTTATATAATATATAAATATCTATTAAAAGACTATTCAATTCATTTTCAGCCTCTGAAAGACTGATTGTGATCACCCAAAGGACAGTAGAATCATAAAAAAGGTAAGACACGTTCTTCATATTTTCATCATTCAATCTTAAATAGGAAAGGCCTTCTAATTTTTAATTTGCATTCTATCAAATTTTTGTGGCAAGCAGCCCAGCATACAGGAAAACAAAAGATCATATGATAAAATTGATAAAGCTTCTATTCTGGGAAAAGCAGTTGCATTCCACTGAACAGAAGAGGAATAACCAACCAGCATTTTTCATTTTTGCTTTATTTTGTACTTTGAAATACTTATTTTATCTAACTGATGCAAAAACTATAATGATGAAGGCTCAACTTCGGAATAGTACTTCTGTGTCAAGTGCACATCTTAGACTCACAGTAAGAGTGCAGAAACTATAACAAATGCTAACAGCCAAAATCAAGCTTTTAATTATCACATATATGAGAAACCTGACTATAGCACTTTGTCTTTATAGTAAAAAGAGTAAACCCATACGAATCCTTATATTTTTCAAGAATAATCACAATACATATTTTCACTCAATTTTTTAAAATTCCAGAAGCACACAAGAAACATACCAGGTACTATGTCCTCTGATATTATTAGTGATACAGTATGGACACAGGACACTGTGCACTATTAAAAAAAAAAATCAAAGTGGAATGACTTACCACTTCTTCATGGGTAGCATTTTCTACATTTATACCATTAACCTAAAAACAGATACGATAGGGAGAAAATGATTTGTGATGTGTAAGTTAGTTAATGAAATAAACATAAAGGTAAGTATGAAACAAATGTCTGTGGAAAAAGTGAATGTTTACTGACCTGTATTATTGCATCTCCTATAAATAACATTCCTGTTTGGTCAGCTGTGGGATTACAGAAGAATATATTTTAATTAAAGTTAGTACTGAAAAATAATGCTATATTGTCTTCCAGCAACTGTTTTAGCATGCTGTTTGTGACCTTGCAAATGATTTGGTTGTGAAGATACCAGCAGCACAGCAATCAGTATTCATCCTACGAGGCTAATAGATTCTTAGCAATTTTAAACAAATTAAGAGAGTTACTTTCCAAGCACAAATAACTTTAAAATGGAATACAAATGTCATTTCTCGCTAATGAAGGATTTCATTAAATTATGTGGAAAGTGTGATTCACACTTTTTATTATTCTTTCAAAAAAAGGAAATAACAATTTTTGAAAATACTTAGCAGTTCCTTTCCCACTGAACAAATTTACAGGGACAGGTATAATTAAAGAGGTTATGCCTAGAATTTAATACGACTCTTTAACATGACGTTGGAGTTAGTTTTGTTCCTGAGAATAACAAAATATATTACTCCAGTCAGTAATTGGTATGCATCCTTCCTTACAGACTTGTTGGAAATAAAGTTATGAAATGGTAAACGATTCTTTGCCAGCACAAGCAATGACATTTTTGAGGGGATTTTTACAACTTGTTAGTTCTTTACCTTTTAGGGGAATTTGAGGATGTTTATCACTTAGAATGCAATTCTTAATTGAAAGTAAGGCTCTGACCCTGCTAAGGCTGATATAATTAAATAACGCATACTTGTCTTATATATGATCTTACACGGTCACAGCTTGAGACTTTGAAGAATGCAATAAATGTTAACAGTATTGAGAGATGGAAATTGAGTTAAAAAATAAAGAAAAACTTCATAGACTATTTTTACCATTTCTGCAATGTAGACATAGCCACTACAAATGTACCTTTTGTACAAAATATTTTTTCGGTATAAAATTTACCTTTCTAACAGATTTAGTACCACTCTTTTGGCGCATAAAAGATAACAGTTCATTAGCCGTACTTTTATCAGTACTTAGGAAATATTTCACTATTTATTTTAAATACCCATCACTAGAAGTTGTATTGAAGGTATTTACCCACTTCTTGTGCTGCTTTGTATTCAAAAGTATGCACAACAATTTATAATGGCTGCTAAAGAGATCTATGTACAGAAATCCAAATTAAAGCAATTGAAAAGCATCACTAAGCAATGGGAAGTAGCCTATATTGGGTACATACATAGCTAGAGGTGCTGAACATTAGCTTGAGCATCTCAATGCTAAACTTGTTTAAGATGTTAGCAACCATTAGTTATACCATTAGTGAAAACATAGTAATTTTTAATATAATGCTTATGTTGGGGCCACTGTGCTGTTTTGTGAAAATGGGAGCATACTTTAATTTGGAGTAGAACAAAGAAGGTGTGATTGAAATTACAGCTGTGGGAAAACACAAAAGGATAAAATCAAAAGGTGCATGTCTTGCTTACTGTGAGTGATTTGAGTCAGAACTGAGTGGAGAAATTTTGAGTATGTCTATTTACAAGTATATGCAACAGGACTGTGCAACCTGAACCAGTGCAGAACCTGGAGATCAACTGAATGAGGTCTAACACAGGGAGAGTGGGTTCTCAAACTGCCTGAGGAGGACACCGCTAATATGCCAGTCCTGGGCTATTATTCTGTCTGTGTGTGGGTTACAGTGGACTCACACTCCAGCTTAACTTACTCGAACAATATACAGCAAGGCAGATGTGTTTATTTATACTTCAAGTATTTATAGATCAGGTACCAGACAGTTGATCCACAGATGTGATGAGGATGGCACACACGGACTGCAGGTAGAACTGTTTTCATGAGGCCCTGTCTTATTGGCACTTCTGGGAGGCCAAAGCAGCTGTTGCCATTGGAAAGATCAGCTGGAAAAAGCAATGTTGCAAAAAGAAGCACCATAAGAGAAAAAGGGGTGGGTATGCAAGGGATGTGTTTGGAAAGAATTTCTGTAAGAGGTGAAACCAAAAAAATATAGGATTGGTGATAAAGGAAAGTGTACTGAGCCAGAAAGTGTTTGAGTGAAACATGAGGTCCTGATGGAAGAGAGTGTCATGAAGATTTGTAGACAGGTAGGTAGGAATCACCATGCTCCTGGATGTTCAGCTATCCATGATCTGCTGCATAATGACACAATTGCACAGCAGCGTAATCTTGTCTAAATCTCCTGAGAAAACTGGTTTAACAAAAGTTATAATAAAATACATAGAATGGTATCAATGGAAAACAGGAAAGGAACAATTCCAGACACAGGTAAAATTCTTGAGATGGTTTAGTTAGCAGCTCAAGACTTGAAGAGGAAAAACACTGACATGACAAGATGTAAAATCTCAAGGAAGAGACCTGGAGGATGGTAGCTCAGCAGCACTGAAGACAAATCTCTTCCACAGAGCAATAGAAGCTGAACCTTTCCCACCTGACTGTTGACTACGAGGTCAGTAAGGACTCACTGGTCATTCCACAGGGATGATGAGCACTGCAATATCTCCAGCTACCTACTGGGTATGTTAGTCAATAAATTTTATAGCTTAAAAGCACAAAGCAATTATGTCCTGCTTGCAAAGTCTATACACATAATCAGAGCTGTCCAGATGAATAAATGAGAAAAGAAGCATTATGTGGTCAGTGCCAAACATTCCATGAACTGAAACAAAGCACAGAAAATAAGGACAAACATGGCATTTGCTCCAAAAGTATATTACACTGCAAACTAACCAAATAATGTAGACACCTACATAGCTGCTGCCATCAGAGCCAGTGATGGTACTCCGGCAGACTATGCTTGCACGCCTGTGATGAAACACTTCTGGTTTAGCCAGTTGTCTGATTTAAAATCAATAATGATTTTAAACAAAAATATTTTGCACAAAAAATTATAGAGGATATATTACTATGACGCAGAAGTTACATTGTAGTTTACTGTACTGCATATCGGAAATAAATTGTTTTGAAAAACTCCTTCAAAAGAGACAAAGGGGTCATCTTGTTTCTCTAACGCATATTTTAAATCTGAAGACATCCACTAATGTTTTCATTAAATCATATATTCATAGCATGACAAAAATATTAAGTAAAAGGTTCCAGGCTATGTGGGACTTTTTTCTCCCAGTCATAACATCCTCATATACAAAAGTGTCTTTGAAAGACTGCTCAACAATTATCAGTCAGTATGTGCAAAATCAACCAGTACTAAAAACAAAACACTCAAGAAAGAGCTTTGGAATATTAAGAAGTATATAACCTTATTCAGAGAAACAGTATATATGACTTCTTTAGAATCCAGTATGCATCCTGAAGTTTTACTTGAAATAGTATTTTAGTAGCAGTGTTGAACGCACCTAAAAATAAAAAGCTTGAAAGTAAAATAAGCACAAAGTAGTAATAAGCAGAAATGTACCAGGCTGTAAAAGAAAATGAAGCACATACTACACCACTTAGTGCTACATTACCTTTTTTCTGTATCTTTATTATCTTTAAAAAGGTTTAGTACTGACTAAATGCTGCTCATTCACAAATGATAGTGGAGTATTATGAAAGCATCAGGAAAACCCAAAGGTGCTTCTGTTGAAGAAATGAGTCTGTAAGTAACATGGCATCCTTATATTTTTCAAGATTAATCACAATACATATTTTTACTCAATTTTTTAAAATTCCTGAAGTACATATGAAACATACCAGGTACTATGACCTCTTATATTATTAGTGATGCACAAAACATGTTGCTTAAATCACACGAGCGACATTGACATCAGGGATCTCTCAATTCAGAAACTTTAAATGCATGCATTTCAGAGCATAAAGAATATCTAAAAGGCTAGTTAAGAAAGTAGACTGAATGAATAGATAATGCAAGAGACTTCTCAAAGTCATCCAGATGTATTTTTTCTTCTTCTTACATTAACTGGACATAACTACAGTGATGACTGTAAATATAGACCGACTCCAACTTGTTCTATTTATCTAAGACAGGTAGTTTGACATTTTTAACCTATATTTTAAACAGAACTATATTAACTCAAACATTGAAAACCACATCCCACAGGGGAGAACTCCTCACACTCTTCCCCTGTTCCAGCATGAGGTCCCACATACAGCAGACAGGTCTCCATGGATTTCTCCAACATGAGTCCTGATCACAGGCTGCAGTTCTTCATGAGCTGCTGCAGAGTGGGTCCCTTCCACGGGGTGCAGACCTTCCGGAACAGGCTGCTCCATCATGGGGGCCCACAGGGCCACAGATCTTGCAGCAAACCTGCTCAAGTGTGGGATCCTCTCTCCATGAGGCCACAGATCCTGCTAGGAGCCTGCTCCAGTGCGGGATTCCCACAGGGTCAAAGACTCCTTCAGGCTTCCCCTTGCTCTGCCATGGACCTCCATGGGTTGCAGGGCACAGCTGCCTCACCATGGGCTGCACCATCAGCTGCAGGCGAATCTCTGCTTCAGTGCCTAAGGCAACTCCTCCTCTCCCCCTTCACTGATCCAGGTGACTGCAGGGCTGTTTCTTTCACATATTCTCTGGCTGCAGCTGCTGTTGCACAGTAACTTTTTTCCCCTTCTGCAACTATCCCAGGCATACTACCGCTGTCACTGATGGGCTTGGCCTTGACCAGCAATGGGTCTGTCTTGGAGCCGACTGGCACTGGCCCTGTCGGATGTGGGGGAAGCTTCTAGCAGCTTCTCACAGAAGCCAAACCTAGCTTCCTTGCTGCCAAAAGCCTGCCACACAAACACTATATAAGCAGGGAGCACAGGTTTGGAGAGATAATAATGGGCATTACGTGAATTAATAAGCAGGATATCCAGCAGGGCTACAGAAATTGCCAGTGATCTTCCTGATTATGAATGCCTTAATGGCAGAATGAATCTCCTGCTGAGTCACAGAAGATCAGTGAATAAAAATGTTACTCTGGGAATAGGTTAAGGGACTGTTGAAAAGCTGGGGTCATCCTGCAGAAAAGTATTTTAGCTGGCACTTTGCATAGCTAAAACACAGCTGTATATCTGCAAAGTTAACACAAGATAAATATGGGTTGGCTTGGGAAGTCAGAACTGTTTTTAGCTTGGACTATACAAAGAATAACATGAACTATAATAGTGTACAGGCACAAGAAGCAACACTAGGAAAGACTATCTTTCACTCAAGCATCTGAGTGCGGACTGGACATAGCAGTCCTAACAGTTTGGCATATTGCAACACATGCCTGGAATTGAAACCAAGAATTGTCTACAACAATGTACAAGCTAGCAACGTGTTCCATCTACTGCATCAAATAGGATTCTGTAGGCAAAATAATGCTGTATTTTACTTGCAACACTGGAATGATCGGTAAATTCATGAGCAGGGAACCTATCTGGAAAATCTCATGTGCACAAAAGGTGGGGATCAAGACCAAGCAGGTGTGTTGGTCAAAAGGCTCCTCCTTTTGCCACTCAGAAGTGATAATAAGGGAGAATTTGGGACACCATGATTTATAGCAATATATTGGCACTTCTGTGTTCAAAAGTGAAAATGATAATTTTGTTCCATATAAAAAACACGTGGGTTTGAAGGGGAAAACTTGAGGAAGGAAGAATAAAAAAAATCCAAATCCTTTACAGAAATAAACACAATCAATTAAATGCAATTTCTTGCTGCTCTGTGACACAGGAACTGTATTCAGAGAAAAGACAGCATCATGAGAGGCAAAGAACCATAGACTGGAAGCAAATTTTCCTTGAAGTTTTGAGTAAAAATTGACAGGGAAATTAAGAAGAATCATCCTCCAAAATTACATGTGAATAGCAGGCTCCCAGATAGAAAAAAGTAATCAAGTCAGATTCCACTGTGGAAAAACCCTGAAGTGATGGACTTTTCTAACCGTATATATACTTCCCATTTGTAGTGTCGCATCTAGTATTCTGCTGCAATGAAACACCTTTTTTGCTGTTCCATTACTGTTGTTTCCTTCTCCTACACTTCATGTATGTGCACCTGCTTATGTTTGTGATTTCTTATCTGTCTCTCTCTCCATTCATTTTCAGTGTGAGTGCCCCTTAAGGGCAGTTCTCTCACCCCAGTCTGAACTCTATTCTCAAATGATCATCAAGTGTATAATTATATCTGTAATTATGACCATTTTATAGATATTTTACAGTTAGTAGTAAAGCACACTGAAAACATGAGACATGAAATGCTATAACTTCAACCTTTTTTCAGGTGAAATGTTTTAATTCTAAAAAAAATAAAAAAAAAGTTGGAAAATATTGAACAGGAAAATTGTAGCTCAGATTAGCTTGTAGACAGTGCAGCAGAGAGAGCCCATAGGAATGCATATCAAGAAAAATTTGCACTGGAGAAAAAAACATCCAGTTTTACATTCAGTTCTTCGTCACTTGATTTTACCTTTATAGAAAAATACTCAAAGTAAGGAAAAAAATTGGAACATTAACAGTGTTAAGTACCTTAAAATTTTGCCTTTTTAAGAAAAATCATGACAACTAAGATGTGACTATAAGAAAATCAAAGCCTTTTTTTTTAATGCATTGTCTGAAAATTTGAAAGTGACACATTATTACAGTAATTTATTACTTGGGATACTTGCCTAACCATAGCCGTAAGTCCCTTGAGTTTTAAAATAAACGTAAAAATATTCATGTGCCTTACATGGACAGAATGCAGAAATAGGTAGCAATAACTGAGAAGCAAAAGCAATAGTTATGACAATAGCAATTTATATTTTATATAAAAAAAAAAAAAAGGAAAAGAATTCTACTAGCTATGCACAACTAATGCTTCCTTAAGGGCCAGTGAAAAGCTATTTAAAACGGTAAAAGTACATTTTTTTCTAAGAATATGGTCAATACTGTTAAAAACTCTTAAGTTATCCATGTGTAAAACCAATCTAAACTTGAAAACATGATAATGACCATGAGGATAATAAAGGGGCTGGAGCACCTCCCATATGAAGACAGGCTGAGAAAGCTGGTGCTGTTCAGCCTAGAGAAGAGAAGGCTGCATGGAGACATCATAACAGCCTGTCAGTATCTGTAGGGGGGCTACAAAGATGCCAGGGAAAGACTTTTCGTCAGGGACTGTGGGGACAGCCAGCAATGGGTTAAAACATAAATGGGGGAAGTTCAGGTTGATGACACCATGCTGTGTGGCTCGGCTGATACATTGGAGGGAAGGGACGTCATCTGGAAGAACCATGACATGCTTGTAAGGTGGGCTGATGCCAACCTCATGAAGCTTAACCATGACAAGTGCAAGGTTCTCCACCTGGGTCAGAGCAATCCCAGGCACAGCTACAGGTTGGGCAGAGAAGAAATTCAGAGCAGCCCTGAGGAGAAGGATTTGGGGGTGTTGGTAGATGAGAAAATGAACGTGAACCAGCAGTGTGCTCTTGCAGTCCAGAAAGCCAACTGTATCCTGGGCTGTGTCAAAAGAAGTGTGACCAGTAGGTCAAAGGAGATGATCCTGCCCTTCTACTCTGCTCTTATGAGACTTCACTTGGAGTATTGTGTGCAGCTCTGGTTTCCTCATCATAAAAAGGACATGGAACTGTTGGAACAAGTCCAGAGGAGGGCCACGAGGATGATCAGGGGCTTGCAGCACCTCCCATATGAAGATAGGCTGAGAAAGTTTGTGCTGTTCAGATGAAGAAGAGAAGGCTGCGTGGAGACCTCATAGCAGCCTTACAATATCTGAAGGGGGGCCTATAGGGATGCTGGGCATGGACTCTTAGATAGGGACTGTAGTGAGAGGACAAGGGGTAACGGGTTCAAACTTAAACAGGGGAAGTTTAGACTAGATCTGAGGAAGAAATCCTTTAGTATAAGGGTGGTGAGGCCCTGGAATGGGTTGCCTAGGGAAGCTGTGAATGCTCCATCACTGGCAGTGTTCAAAGCTGGGTTGGACATAGCTTTGGGTGGCATGGTTTAGTGGGAGATGTCCTTTCCCATGGCAGGGGGTTGTAACTAGATGATTTGAGGAAGAAATTCTTTACTGTAAGGGTGGTGAGGCACTGGAATGGGTTGCCCAGGGAAGTTGTGAATGCTCCATCACTGGCGGTGTTCAAAGCCGGGTTGGACATAGCCTTGTGTGACACATAGCCTTGTGTGACATGGTTTAGTGGGAGGTGTCCCTGCCCAGGGCAGGGGGGTTGGAACTAGATGATCTTGAGGTCCTTTCCAACCCTAACTAGTCTATAATTCTATGATTTTAAGGTCCTTTCCAGCCCTTGCCATTCTATAATTATATATTTTCAGAATTATTACAATATTTTTCCAGGTAAATATATTGATATGCATTTCAAAATAAATTCATCACTAGGTGAATAAATTGACAAATGAAAGCAACACAATATAAAGGCAGATGATCATACAGTTGCAATATTCTAAGTCATAAGGTTAGTTCTAAGACATATGATTAATATCACATGTAAAAGGCTTTCTGAGCTGAATAGCATCGTATTAAGTTAGACAAGTTATGAATAAGTAACATCTGATGAAATAAATTATAATCTGACATCTTCAATCTTTTATGTTTTCTTAAATTATGAAACTAAGTTTCCATTAAATTATATTCTAGTATGCCGAAAAAGTTGAAATGTTTTAGAGATGATAGCTGAAAAACAAATTTGGAGACTATGTTTGGATAACAAATGTAGTAGAAATGCATGTCTTAAATTAATTACAAGAAAAAAAGAGATGTTCCTAGAATAGCCTTAAAAGTCTCTGGTTCAGAAATCAGTAAGGGGAAGATAAGAACAGTGGAAAGACCAAAAATAGAAATTTTCTGAAATTGCCAAAGGATGTTATTAAACTTCTCATATTATTCCATGTGACGTTATCTCCAAACAGAAGGGCTGTTACATTTCTCTATCAAATACTCTGTACTGTTCTTAACTGCTTCAGCCTTAAAATCAGCTGGATAAGTTTTTCTCTATAAGTAGTATGTTTCAATGCAATGGGAATCTGTTACAGTTAAAAGATGTTTTCTGTCTAGCTTTTTGCTTCCCTAGTTTCTGTACCAGTTTCTGTGGTAAAAGCAAGCTCCAAATCCAAAGCCCAAAACACCATCCAACCTCAAAGGGACTTCAGGCAGTTCTCCTGAACATATTATCTGATTCAAAAAATACTACATAGTTTTCTGCAGTTCATAAGGGAACTGCATTGTCAGTCAGAGGGAGGTGAGTAGAAGAAAGAACAGAAACTCTACACATCAGTGGCATCCTTATGGCCACAGCTGATTCACTCAACTGCTACCTCAACAGATGACAACTCTGGAACAGATGACAACTGAGAAAAATAATGTATTGTTCATACCTTTCTCTACTTAATCTGGAGTATAAAAATGATAACCATAATCTTAGAGGTCCACTGAAATTGCAAATAATGCTTTTCAGATTTTATATCTACCTTTTTGTTTAATGAACTGCAAAATGCACCCTCTGAAGAAAATATTCATCATAAAACCCTTTAGAACTGACATTATATAATTTGACCTAGCTGTTGTGCAAAAACTAATTATTGAAAGTTGATCACCTTCATGTGCATGGAGGAGAATTTGACCATTAATACACTCTCTGAATGCAATTATTTTTTAGAATCAGGAACTCAGTGCACACATTTCTAGACAGAAACATGTATCTATGTATACATATATAAAGGCTCATTTTGGGAAAGTACCTAAGCAATTGCTTAATTCTGGAGCTGTTTCTGATTTTTAGCCAAACCAAAGGAATTAAATCATATTTCAAACTGATCTAAAATGGGAATTCTTTGGTTTTCTCTGTAAAGATGAGTTCTGGATTCATAGAGCTCTTAAATTCTATCCAAAAAACAAAAATTCCACAACAAAACAAAGCTGCTAAGCAAAACTTAAAAATATTTCGTCGCAAATTGTCTTCTGTCCAGGAATTATGTACGAATAATTTATTTAATTGAAACAATGAAAATATTACCATCTAATAAAACATTTACTACCTCATTTTAAGTACATGCCTGTTCAGTTAAATAATCACCTAAAAATTAACCCTTTGCATTCTTTCACCCAAAGAATTAATTTGATTTATATCAATAATTTAAGTGTCTTGCTTTAACATTTAATCCTCAAAACAAATTCCAGTAGTATGAATCATCCTAAAACCTCACTTCAAGAATTCATCTACCTGTATGCTTCTCACTAAATATACAATGAATGCTACTGTACCTCAAGTATGTTCTCAACTATCAGGTTGAATAAAAACTCTTTCCTCAATCAGGGATCAAAATACTTTCTATTTACTTGCTGACTGATCTTCAAGAGTTCATTAAGTTGTCCTTCCTATTTAGAAGTACTGACTTTCATGGCCTGCCTATTCTTGAGGAGGCAACAATAATAAAAGTAATCTAATATGCTAAGAATATTCTTCTATGACTTCTGAAAATAAATTCAGAACTGGAGGCACTAGTCTGAGGGAGAGAGCTTTGCAGTAATAACATTGGAAAATACAATTTTAAAAAATATGCAAAATATGAATGATCCTAAAAAAACACTGAAGAAATTTAAAAGTGATATTAGGAAACAAATATGCAGATACTAAATACCATCTAGATTTAAATGCTTATGTTGAAATAAGACCTTTCTTATGTTTAAAGATGGCCTTGTGTTCAGTCTTTGCCTTCATTACCAGAAGGCTAAATGCAAATTTGTGATCTATTCTGACTCCCTTTTAAATTCAAATGCCTCCATTTGGGTTTAAAACATCCTTAACCTCGACCTTGCTGGCTCAGTGGAATGAATCTCCCAGGCTGATGAAGCCAGGGCAGCTGTAGGAATAAAGAACATCAGCTGTGAACTAGACCATGCTGAGCAGATTGACTGCAATCTCACATCATGTCCACCAACCTATAATGACTAGGCTTGGTTACCCCAGTTCTACCACCCTTGAGGATAACTGTAGTCAGCACATTAAAAATACCTATAGGGGAAGTATTACACATGCTTCCATACTAAACAATCTTTGCTTGGCATCTAAGTGTAAATGAAACTGTTAAAAGCTCTCAGCAAACTGACACCATGTCCTCCAAACAGATGGTCCCGAATGCAGGCAGCCAGGATGTGATATTTGGACACAGTGTGTGTATGCAGAGCACATGGTTTTAAGCCAAGAACATTTCAGTGGCTGAATATCCCAAGTTCATTCCAGTCCTGCCAGGGTATATAGCATCCCCCATCAGAAAGGACTAAACATAGAATAGAGGATTGGTCAATAGAGCAGAATGTGAGTTATAAGTCATTTTTTTATCACAAAGAGTGGGAAAATGCTTTCAAGATAAGGTCTTAATGAATTTCAGCTCTTAAGAGAAGATCTTTTTTGAAACTGTCAAAATGAAAACTATACCTGTTCCACGCAGTTTTATTTAAGTATTTTCAGCACGCCTAAGTGAGTTGAAACCATTGTACCGTTTCATTGTTGCTGCCTGTGTGACTCCACATGTTATATGAGATGAGATGATCTCACAGCAGTAGCCAGATTACTGCAGTATGTCTCATGAAAATGGAAAGTTGCATCAGGGTGACAAAACATGACTACTAACTTGGTAATTCTGCAACACAGATCAGAAATATGATCACTTGATGGTTCTACAATTAAAATTTCCAAAACTATATGCAGAAAATCATTTGAATGTGTAACGAGGTTAGATTTTAATGTTCATTTGTTTTTATAGTCTCCACCCTTTAGGTTCCATAAGTTCATAAAGATGCTTTCGTAAGTACAAATGGGAGTAACAGATATGAGGAAGATGTAAATACACGAAAGCTCATTTACCCATATATTATATCTAAGGATTCTTTCTATTTAGTGGATCTGGCAAAATTTCTTACAAATCCATTGCACAAGTAAACCTGACCTGATGCCTTCCAAGGTTCCGAATATTCCCTTACACATCTCTGAGAAAAAGACTGTACATCTATTTGACTGTAAGCCTTCAGCAGTTTTTAACACAAATAGTTAAAACTAATTCTAGCACATACATAAAAATAACACACATCTAGAGGCTCTGAGCAAATCACCAACTCTTGTACAATGTTTGTACAACTATTGTACAAGGAAAGAGCACAATGCACTCTATCCTAAGCCAGTTTCAAAGGAAAATACAGGAAAAGCAATACTGCATTAAATTATATTAAAAAAAAATAAAAAAGCATAAATCAGTTTGAGAAAGTCTTCTTGAAATATTCCAACATCAATACTATCTTTCGATCATCTGGGAGATTATAAATGTTGCTAATATGCTGCATGAACTGGATGATTTTTTATATAGGTAAGAGAAAAAAATCCTTGTTTTGAAGTGAAGTAACAACAATAGGATAAAGTTATTGTGTAGCTATTTTTTGAAATTAATTTTGATTTTGTGAATGTGCTTGTATTTACTTTTTCTCATTCCAACTGGAGACCAGTAATGAGTGGTGTACCTCAGGGATCGGTGTTGGGAACAGTCTTGCTCAACATCTTTGTAAGTGACATGGACAGGGGGACTGAGTGTGCCCTCAGCAAGTTTGCCAATGACACCAAGCTGTGTGGTTCGGTTGGTGCATTGAAGGGAAGGAATGACATCCAGAGGGATCTTGACATGCTTGTGAGGTGGGCTGATGACAGCCTTATGAAGTTTAACCATGATAAGTGCAAGGTCCTATACCTGGTCACAGCAATCCCAGGCACAGCTACAGGTTGGGCAGAGAAGAAATTCAGAGCAGCATTGGGGGTATTGGTAGATGAGCTCACAGTGTCCTCTTGCAGCCCAGAAAGCCAACAGTATCCTGGGCTGCATCAAAAGGAGCATGGCCAGGAGGTCAAGGGAGGTGATCCTGCCCCTCTACTCTGCTCTTATGAGACCTCACTTGGAGCATTGTTTACAGTTCTGGTGACCTCGACAAAAGGACATGGAACTGTTGGAATAAGTCCAGAGGAGGGCCACGAGGATGATCAGGGGACTGGAGCACCTCCCGTATGAAAATAGGATGAGAAAGTTTGGGCTGTTCAGACTGGAGAAGAGAAGACTATGTGGAGACCTCATAACAGCCTTCCACTTTCTGAAGGGGACTATAGGTATGCTGAGGAGGGACTCTTCATTAGGAATT